>NW_020769322.1:21281238-21293070 GCF_900518735.1 Pseudonaja textilis | reverse complement strand
TATATATATATATATAGTTATATATAGTTATATATAGTTATATATAGTTATATATATATAGTTATATAGTTATATAGTTATATAGTTATATAGTTATATATAGTTATAAAATTATGAATACAGGTTGTTTGAATCAAACAAAGGGTTCTGAGTGAGTGATGTTTGATTAAGTGCCATTGTGATTGTATGTGGGAATGATCTTGGGAATCAGGAGAAAGAGCTGCAGGATGAAAGAAAACATTTTAGTGTACAGAAGGAGAGGAGTCATGGGAAAGGGATCCTCCCTAATTTTCTAAAGAGTAAAAATAAGGGAAGGGAGGAGTACTTTCAGATATGCAAGCAGGGGTGGGATTCTACCAGTTCACACCTATTCGCTAGAACTGGTTGTTAACATTCTAAGCAGTTTGGAGAACCGGTTGTTAGAAGAAATTACTGGCCTAATCCTGTAAGGAAGGCAGGAAGGAAACATTCTGGTGTTTTTGACAGAAATTGCCTCTCTGTTAACCCTTATTAAATTCTTGGCAGGACTAGACTTCCTGTGTCTGGAATGTCTCTGGAGTTTTTTTCCCCTCCTTTGCTGGTACTTTGCTTGTGTGGAGTGACAATTCAAAGTTACAATGGCACTGAAAAAAGTGACTTATGACCATTTTTCACACTTACAACTGTTGCAGCATCCCCACAGTCATGTGAGGCCAGGCGAGGAAATTCGTTCCTCGATGTGAGTGATATTGAGTTGGCCACACCAGCCAATAACATGACCACCAAGCCATGTCTACCCAGTCACATGACCACCAAGCAACGCCCACCACCTAAGCCACCCCCACAGAACCGGTTGTTAAAAATTTGAATTCCACCCCTGCATGCAAGGTCTGTTAATGTAACTTTATGATAAAGATAGAGCTATTGGTTCTTGTGCATCTGGTCTGAATTAATTTGAAAGATTGACAGCCTTCAGCTTTTAATAGGTTTTAAGGTTTTATTCATGATATTTTGTCATAACCTGGCTTTTCAGCTCTTCCAGTTGTAGCTGCATTGCCATTGTAACAAAGTCTATCTCTGTTGAAGCCAATCACCCCATTCTTACCTTTTCTTTCCACCTTTTCCAGTATTAAAGCCACATAATGCATTCAAAGAAGGATAATTTGATCCTGATCAGTCTGAGATATAAGTATTTGCAGTGGTATCCAATTACTCTCCCATTTTCCCTTGGCAGTCAGGGTGATTTGTTAGAGGACTCATTCAATTGGTTCTTCCCGTAAAGAATTTGGAAGTAAGTCTTAGAACATAATTTTCATAAACAGCATGAAAGAAGAGTGAATTGTACACCTACATTTAAAAAAAATGTGTATCTGGGGATATCCTGATTAAGGGAAGATTGCAAAGATTATAATGGATTATTCACTTTCAATATTCTAGCAGATGACATAGTTTACATATAGTTTAAAATAGCAATAGCACTTATATACTGCTTTACAGTGCTTTACAGCTGTCTCTAAGCAGTTTATAGAGTCATCATATTGCCCCCAACAATTTAGGTCCTCGTTTTACTCACCTTGGAAGGATGGAAGGATGACTCAACCTTGAGCCTGGTGAGATTTGAACTGCTAAATTGCAGTCAGCCAGCAGTCAGCAGAAGTAGCCAGCAGTACTGTACTCTAACCAGTGTGCCACTTGGCTCAAAATAAATAAAAGGGAAGAAAGATACCTAACTCTCATAAGTAAAAGTTGAATCTAAATGCTATATATAAATGAAAACACTGTAGCATGATCAAGTGAAAAATGTAATTATGAGGGTTCCTTGGTAGTCTCTGAGCTTAGTTGTTTCTTTGCAGATGTTTCATTACCCAAACTTGGAAACATCATCAGTGCTAGCAAGAAAAAACAGAGAGCATCAAGGATTGCTCATTGCATCCCTGAGTTACAAATATTCTTCTTTATTGGTAAACTATCTTTCCCACAAAGGATAAGAGCCAATTTTGCCTATTGGTTAAGGTTCTAGACTAGAAACCAGGAGACAGTCAATCAGTCAGTCAGTCCCAACTAGGAAATGAAAAACTGCCTTTTTGGCCAATCACACTCTCTCAGTCCAACCAACCTTGCAGAGATGTTGTTATGAGAAAAAAAGAGGAAGAAGGAATATTGGGCATGTTCACAACCTTGAGTTATTTATAAAAATAATAGTCAGGATTAAAAATATTTAAAATTTATTTTTAAAAATGAAATAAATCAAGCAATTGGATTTTCACACATTTGGGGAAGACAAAAATTTACTAGAAGTTATTTACTGAAATTAACTATAGCTGAAAAATCTAAATTTCTATTACAAACATAAATTATATGATAGAATAAAATGCAAATCTCCCTTAAAACATTCCACTGTCTTCTAATATTATTAGTACCCTTGAATATTCATTGAGAACAAACCAATTGTAGAAACACACACACTGGTGTTGAATATTCTATTTGTTTGCTTTATTCTATAGAATAATCTCTTGGATGGACACAATGCCAAATCCAGTCTAAACAACAATAATGAAAGAAAAAAAATTCCAATGTCTTCCTATGAATGAGGCATCAAATTAGAATGATACCAATTACTCCATTGTAAGTGTTTCCTTCCTGATTAAAACTTCAGCCATCTAATCAGTCTTTGAAGAAAATATGAATGGAATGTACTTTCGATTTCATATTGTTGCCTGCTCTTTGAAACCCCCTCCCTTCTTTCTGTTGTCAACTATAAAATGTGTATACAAAATGTTTTATGAGTTTACATTGGGTTTCCTGCTTGAGCAGGGTTTTGGATTAGAAGACTTCCAAGGACCCTTCTAACTTTATTATACTGTTACTATTACTACAAAAAGAAAATGTAGACATTTCCAATGGTACTGCTGGTAATGATTGGAAAGCATTCCAGAATCCTTGCTATTCATGTTTTTTCCAACTTTGTTAATTCAAATTAAATTCCAGTTGTGCATGTGTTGTCATAATATATCATATGCTGCACTATTAAGCAAACTATTGCATATCATCACCATATGCAGAACATAAAACTTTCAGAATATTTTATCCTATGAGATAGATTTTCAATCTTTCTACAGTCATAACTGTTGCTACAAATGCCAGAGTGGTTTAGCTTCCATTTAAAAACACATTTTCAAAATGTTTTTGTCAGTGCATAAAGATTTCCCCCAAAATAGTTCTTCGGAAGATATGTAGGGATGATGTAGATCAAAAGGACCCTTGTATTGATACATTAGCCACATTTGAAGATTAACTGTCAAGTGCAAAAATGCAAACTCAGGCTAAAGAGGAATGAAGAATAATCACTCTTAAGTAGAATAATATTTAAAACATTGTATGTGCTTAAAATTTAAATTATTTTAAAATTAAATATCAGATGAAAAATGCAGTTATAAAAATTGTATGTTAAACCAGCATGTTCTCAGGTAGTATTATGATTTTAAAGTGTGCTACTTCCCTATTAATGGAAGAAAAAGCTAAAACAACTTTTAGAGTCATGGTTTCAGCTATATTCTTCCTGTCTTTAGTGCAGAAAATTTGCAATACCTGGAAGAGAAAACTGCAAGAAGTCATTTCCTATTTGCAAATTTTCTATGTGCACTTGCTTGCCCATCATGTGATGCTGGATGTTAGACTAGATAGATTGATTGGCTCATCCAATAGGATTAATGTGATATGATATGATACAGGCTGAATAGTCAAGACCTTGTTGATGATCCAAACTCTGTCAAGGACCTTGGAGTACTCATCTCTAATGATCTAAGTGCTAGAGCCCACTGTAACTACATAGCCAAAAAGGCATTAAGAGTTGTTAACCTAATCTTACGTAGCTTTTTCTCTGGTAATATCACACTACTAATATCACTATCACACTAGCATATAAAACATTTGCTAGACCAATACTCGAATACAGCTCATCAATCTGGAACCCACATTACATATCTGATATTAACACAGTTGAAAAAGTCCAGAAATATTTCACAAGAAGAATTCTCCACTCCTCTACTCATTGCAGAACACCTTATGCCACCAGGCTTGAAATTCTAGACCTAGAAAATCTAGAACTATGCCTCCTTCGGTCCAATCTAAGTATAGTATATAAAATTATACATTTCAATGTCCTACCTGTCAATGAATACTTCAGCTTCAACCATAACAATACAAGAGCACACAATAGATTCAAACTCAAGGTAAACAGCACCAAACTTGATTGCAGGAAATATGACTTCAGCAACAAAGTGGTCAATGTCTGGAATACTCTACCTGACTCTGTGGTTTCTTCCCCAAACCCCCAAAACCTTAGACTGTCTACTATTGACCTCACCCCTTTCCTGAGAGGTCTGTAGGGGCATGCATAAGTGCACCAACGTGCCTACCATCCCTGTCCTATAGTTTCTTTTATTTATTTTTTCTTATATGCATCCATGTATTCATAACTATGTTTTTACTTATACCTATTATCTTGTAAGCAATTGACAAACCAAATAAATAAAAATAAAAAATAAATAAATGATACAATATGATATGATATTATTTATATATGCATGTAACATAATGTTAAACCAAAGTACTGCAATATGGACTCTACCAGGTATTTAGAATGACAGATTCTATAAGACCAATCTTCCATGTTCAATTTTTAGGAATTTTGGAGCATTTGATCCCAAACACCTATGAACTACTACATTGGCTACATCTTTCTTAACATAGCAAGTAAATAAATCCTAATATTTTTTTAGTTTTCTAAACCATTTTTTTTTTAAAAATATTATCAATTGATAATTACTCAGGATTACTTTGTTTGGCTATATTACTAAAAATCAACATAAATATATAGAATACAAATTCTCACATACCTCAGTATTGTACAAGGGTGAATTGATAATCAATCACTTGACATGTTCAAGGTAGGAATCATTTTTAAAAAAATATAAATATTTGTATGTTTTAGTATGATTCAGAAAGTCCCAATGAATCTTTACTGCTGGCAACAATTGAATAATTCTTAATCATCATGACATTTTTTTTCTCAATGATTTAATTACTGAATGTACAAGTGGGGAAATGGCTTTTTTCTCGGAAAGCACACACAAAATTGTTGTTTAGCACATTGTGAAAATACTGTGAGCAGATGGCCTTTCACTGAAAATCTGGAAACACTGCAGAAGGATGGGAAGGAACTGGCATTTGTCTTGGTCAGTCTAAGCAATGCCATCTGGTGTCTGGTTTGGGAACAGGTGGAAGTTGGCTAACAACAGATAAAATGAACAAACGGGACCCAAATTTGGAAAGTCAAATGGTTGAATGGAGAAGCAAATTTCCTGCTTTTTATGCTATAGATACATGATATAATTCATGACACAATTATGTCACTCCACTCAGTTAATTTCTGAACAAAAACTTTGAAGTGATCTGATAAGATGCCAGAGTTGAATGCATTCCAATTAAATTCTCTGGCAAAATCCCAGAAATACTGATACATATTCCATATAAATAATATTGATAATTAAGTTTCTTTAAGGCATTACAAAGTAACAAAACTTTGGTCAAAGATTTGAATATACATATACATATACATATACATATACATATACATATACATATATATATGTGTGTGTGTGTGTGTGTGTGTGTGTGTGTGTGTGTGTGTGTGTGTTATTCAGCTTTGTTCGGGTATTTTCCCACGTCATTGTAGTTGTGCTTTTAAAGTTGTAGCAACGTTTTGGCAGAATCTCATCTGCCATCAAATATATATATATATATACACACACATATATACATATATACACACACACACACACACACACACACACACACACACACATATATATATATATATATATATATATATGCATACATACATACATACACATAAATACATATACACACACTCATATACACACACATTTAATATAAGAAGTTTCTTCAGTTCAGAAATTATCAAAAATAATCTACATTGAATAATCGGTAATAGGCAGAATAGACCAAATGAAACAATAACACAATATCTTATGTGTTCTCATGTCTTTTCTTCTCCTTATTAAATTTAACTTATTTTAAACCCAATTTTATGATTTTCATTTCTGAATCTGAATTCTTTACTTAATCTGTATGAAAAGTTTCCTCAAAACTTTGAACTTTGCATTTTTTTTCTGAACTTTTTCCAACCCTTATTCATTCTGTTGAAATTTGTAATTCAGGATCCACTATAGTATGCTATGCCAAGCTGATGTTTGTTGATTCAAGCTTAAGATGATACTATTGTTGGAATGGAATAATTAAAAAATATCCAAAGCACTTGCTATCTAGTTTTTATAATTGCTGGCTATGAAAGGGGCATGTCAAAATCTACAATAGTACTGCAATCCAAATAAAATTATAATTTATTTTATTAGCATTCTAAGGGTAGAACACAAATGTTAGTGTGGGGTGATTTTTCCAGTATTTTCAATATAGTAAATGATCCCACTTTAGTAACAATGCAAATGTAGGCAAAATAAATGTCATAAAATTGACTAAATATCATGGTTTGGCAGGATGAAGAAATAAATTAATAGATTAAGATCTGGTGAATATTATAAGAAACAATACTTTTTTTCCTCCTTAGGTAGTTCAGCTCATGAAGTTTGCCTTGGTTTCAAGCAGTTTCAAAAGGTCCTCTCAAAATGATCTCCCCATTTATCAGATATAGGTCAGCCTAAAGTAACAGGGAACAATATTGGAGTGGGAGCAAAGAGCAAAATACCAGAACTATAGACAACATGCTTTATATATACTGTATAGTGCCAACCCTTGCTATGCTTGGTTGAAAGGTTCATATAGCAGAAATAAAATACATCTACCAAGGAACTTAAATAGTCCCTGCAAAAAAGCATAGCAAAGAATACTAGGGCAGATAATCAAATAATTCTTTTGTATTTGGTAGTTTTCTATTTAAGAGAATTTAATAATCAAAGTGAAGATGCTTAGTGCTGTATAAAAATCATTTGGGAGAGAACCTCAGTCAATAGAGGTAAAATTCACCAATATACTCTGTAGTGCAAGGAATCATCTATTTAAAAGAGAAGAAATATTTCATTAGGCTAAAGGTTGTTTATTATTATTATAGCAAAAAAATTGAGCCATTCTGCTTATAATCATGAACAGAGTAGGCATTTTACAAGGATATTCAGCCAGATGGAGGCGATGAAGATATATTCACAATAATGTATCTTTTAATTTTAAAAGCTGAGAAATTGGTGTTTCTATGTGAGGCTGAAATCTATTCAAGTTTACAGCCAGCAACATTCTGGCCAGTCAAGATCATTAGCCTTTTCTGGAAAATATACAATAAGTCTATATTTGTAACATGCCAATATTTTTACCACACAAAGAGATGGTAATAATCATTAAGACTATTGCTGTACTTTTTAAAAAAAATATTATGGTGGGTGGGGTGGTGGTGGAAGCCAACCTGTGTCTGCTTATCTGCTTTGAGATAAGTTAAATTCTTTAAAATTGTAAATGAATTTCTTCGAGTGGCGGGATTCAAATTTTTTTACTACAGTTCTGTGGGCATGGCTTGGTGGGCATGGCATGGCTTGATGGGTGTGGCAGGGGAAGGTTACTGAAAAATCCCATTCTCTCCCCAGCCCACTAACCTGCTTTCCAGCTCCATTCTCCTGTGCAGGGAAACAAAAGAAGACCCAGCCAATCAGCTGGGACTCAGGAGGCAGATGGGAGTGAGGCTAACTAGAGATGTTATTTGCCAGTTCTCCAAATTATTCAAAATTTTCGCTACCAGTTTTCCAGAACTGGTCAGAACCTGCTTAATACCACCTCTGAATTTCTTAACATAGTAACAAGTTGTTGATTTTTCTTTTTCCTAAGGACTATTAATTTCTTTTTTGTAATTGAGAGTGATGACAATAAGAATAAGAACTTTCGAAGGATGAAATGACCCTTATCTTCTTTTTAGTAACTTACATGGTAGACTTTAGGAAAAACCCTCACATACTACCACCTCTTACACTATTAAACAATACAGTATCAACGGTAGAGGCCTTCAAATTTCTAGGTTCTATCATATCACATGACCTAAAATGGACACCTAACACCAAAAACATCATTAAAAAAGCTTTTTCTGCACCAACTCAGAAAGGTCAAACTGCCCAAAGAGCTGCTGATACAGTTCTACAGAGGAATTATTGAGTCTGTCATCTGCACCTCTATAATTGTCAGGTTTGGTTTTGAACCCAACAAGACAGACACAGACTTCAGAGGATAATTAGGACTGCAGAAAAAACAATTACTACCAACCTGACTTCCTTTGAAGACCTGCATGAGTCAAAAAAAAGGCTGTGAAAATATTTACAGACCCCTCACATCCTGAACATAAACCATTTCAACTCCTACCCTCAAAATGATGCTATAGAGCACTGCACACCAGAACAATTAGACACAAGAACAATTTTTCCCAAACACCATCATTCTGCTAAACAATACTCCCTCAATACTGTCCAAGTATTTACTAAGTCTGCATTACTATTACTACTAATCTTCTGATAGTTCCTATCAACCATCTCCTCCCACTTGTGACTGTATGACTGCAGCTTTGTTGCTTGTATCTTTACAATTTATATTGACTGTTTCCTAGTATGATTTGATTGCCTATTTGTACCCTATGACTATCATTAAGTGTTGTACCTTATGATTCTTGATGAACATATATATTTTTAATGTACACTGAGAGCATACGAACCAAGACAAATTCCTTGTATGTCTAATCACACTTGGCCAATAAAGAATTCATTCATTCATTCATTCATTCATTTATTCATTCATTCATTCATCCATTCATTCATTCACATAGCTCAAAGTAAAATAACCATTCTATTGCACACTACCCCAGATTAATCTGTAGAATCCAAACCACATTTTTGCTATTCAATGTTGTTCAGTAGAAACCATTTACTTAGTTTTGACTCTTAAGTACATGACCAGCTATTTTATATTCTTTAGTCACAAATGTGTACCAATAATTAAAACATTATCACTATTTCAGATAAGTATCCTTATTTCATGAGGTTATACTAAATATCTTTGGGCTACCTATTTTATTTTCAAAGCTTTTAATGCATACTTTCTTGTCTAGCAGTTTGTCTAATAGTAATGCATGTTAGACAAACCATACAAGCTTTTCCCTATTAACTGTATCATACAAAAGACTGAACCATAAAATTATCAGCCTTAGAATTGTATGTAAGATACATTTATAGTGGTAATTAACAGGACAAAGGAGAAGAGGCAAGCAAAGAGCATGCTGACTTGATAACATCAATCTGATGCCAAGTTGAACATACAATAGTTGAAAGAAGCTGTGCTTGACAGGTAGCATGGAAAACACACTTTCCTATAAAGTCACCAAGAGTTGGACATGATTAAATGATTAACAACAACAAATAACAACAATGTTCTGAGGATCCAAGGAATTAGCTACATGATATAAACTTCATCATTTTTCCATGATTAAGGATGTCATACTTATTGAGTTCTTACTCGTCAGATTAATGTTTCAAACCAAGATTTAGATTTATTAAAATTAACAGCTAATCTTTTAAATTTCCTCATGTTTCAATGGTATATTCTGAATAGGTTTCACATTATTCATTGTTCCAGATATAACTCAAAACAACTTTGGAGGGAAAAAAAGTTTGAGTAATGGGAGATAAAAACAATTATGTTATTGTGTTATAACTAGTCTGGAAAACAATGTTTAACTACTATGGTAGCAAATACTTTTCTATATCCCTTTAATATCATGTATTCATTGTTTGGTAGATATATGGAATCACTGAAGCAGTAGGTGTGAGCTTAATAGTATATAATATTAGCTATATAATTTTAAACACTGATTTAAATATATTGATTGAGAATATTGATGTTTTCCAAATTTTTCAGATTATTTGATACAGTATATATTTGTATTTATTTTTAAAGAACTTTAAATTTTTTGTCAACCATCCTAGAAACATATTAAACCACTACAATTTTATTCAGGTGACTATTTGCATTTCATTTATCCATATTTCACAATGGAAATGGCTTGTTTCTCTGAAATTAAAGAATGTGATGTCAGAATGCTTTGAAACTGGTATTAATACATCTCTTCACATTTTGATGACAGAACATAAAATTATTAGAAATTTCATCAAAACATAATTTTAGACCTAAGTAAAAGTCTTTTGGTCTGTCATTTGAATCTTGCCGAGTAGGATTTATTTATCCATTAGGCACAACTGGACTATGAAAACATTTTATTTTACTTTAAATTAGAGTAACTAAAAATGAAGTAGAGATTATTTTTATGCCCTTTAATAAAAAATTTATTTTCACACTTCTAATAGAGCAAGCAAAAATGCACCAAATTTGAAGATAAAATTGATGATATTACTTGTAAACTTAGGTTATTGAATAACAGGCATCATAAATAATTAGCAACCATTTATTGTTACAAAAATAATGTATTTATTATAAAAATACAAAGAAAATTTTGAAAAAAATTTCAGTGAAAAAATAAAGGATGCATTTAAAATATAATTAATAATGTAAGTCATAATTGAGCTAATTCCTGGCAGAACATATATTTTGTTGTAATAGCCATAGCATAAATACTTAGTGTAAATTTTACAAAAGTCTAAATATTTTGATTTTTGATGTTAAAATGTTGTATCTATAAATATACTCAAAAAAGTGAAATATATCCCAATGTTTTTATCTTATGAGTGTACTTTCCACCTAGCAGAGGTGTCAAATTCAAGGCCCACAGGCTGAATCTGGCCTGTGGGGTGCTTAATTCTGGCCCATGGAACTGGCCTGGAAATAGCAAAGGACTGGCTAGCAGTGCCTATGGCAGCCAAAACGGGGCACAGAGATGCCACACATAATCCCCCATGCCCTGTTTTCACACTCCATTTTGGTTGGCAGAGTGCTGCAGGATGCCATCCAGGCTAAAAATGGGCCATGGGGGGCCATGCATTTTGGCTCGCAGGTGCTACGGAGGTCTCTGTCCCATTTTATCATCACCCTGCCCCCCTCCCCCCAAACTGGCACACAGAGGAGAAATACAATGCTGATCTGGCCCTTGAAGAAATCAGTTTGACGCTCCTGACCTAGAGCATGTACAGCTCATAATTCTTGATGGACTGGGCATTGAGAATTAAAGAAAGATGATCATTTGACTGATGATGTTACATACCCTAATAATGAAGCATCTGCAGGAAGAGAAGCAAAGGTTAATAAGCCAACAAAGTTGAAATCTACAGCATCTACTAATCAGTAGAAAAAGATTTGAATATTTAAATCTGTACCTTAGCCCTTCTCAAGAGGCGGGCTTGTAAACTTCTGGCAGGCTTAATAATTGAGCTCTGTAGTTCTACAGTTGGCAAATATGAGAGATATTAACAAGACAAATATGTTTTATTGTATTTACCAGCTGATTACTGTTACTTCAAAGCCTGTAAATTTTTATGTTTATTCATCTGCAATGGTAGTATAGTGACAGAAGGCAAGCTTGATGTTAATGAGAAAACAGGCTTGGGAAGTGCTGTGAAGACATTTGAGCAGCATCACTACCATTAGCTGCCTTTCAAATGTGGCATTTAAAGCCACATGCTTTTCACACTGTGAATATAAGTGATTTATGAGGACACAATTGCATTGCAAAGGCATCTGTACTGGGACTTTATGTTTTGTTTCTTTTAATTACTGCAATATGTTGAGTTGCATCAATAGCTTACAGCCTTGTTTGAGATTATGTGTGTGTGTGTGTGT
>NW_020769322.1:21270904-21281138 GCF_900518735.1 Pseudonaja textilis | reverse complement strand
TATGTAATATATATATATATATATATATATATATATATATATATATATATATATATATTAGAATTTGCAAAGTTCAACATTTTGTCTACGTTCATTAAATCTTTTGCTATCCTTCTTGATATATTTGTCTTTGAAAGTTCGCAGACCAAAAATAATTCATCTCTAGCAAAAATATAATTTGATAAATGTTTAATTTTCTTTTTTAGGATGGACAATTATGAATATACTTCAAATTTAAACTTAACTTTCCTAATCTGTAACAAAAAATGTAAAATATAAACCTAGGAAGAAACAAGTGCTATCTTTGTGTTGCTAATTCTCTGTCTTGCCGTTATCTACAACAACCAGTTTTGGAGCAAATAAACCTACTATACAGTGATATCGTTGGAAATCCTTGGATTTTGGCAACTTTTGAAAATACAAAAGAGGAAGGAAACTTTGCACATATCTCTGGATATGTAAGAAGCAAGGCTCTTATTACAGCAGGTAATTGAGAGATGCATGAAATATTTGGGCACATTAAATAAAATTTACTATTCAAAGCCCATAGATGTGTGATAAAAAAACTGTGCTCTTTAAGAACTAAGGATGAAGCAAACATCTCACATGAGCCAGTTATTCAATATAAAAATTGTTTTAAAATCATGGCATAGAAATGCTAAATGAAATTATAGCTGTTTTCTTTCTTCTGTCTCTGTTGCAATGAAACACAGTAAGAAAACAAGCTTAGGAAAACCCTGACCTAAGATCAGATAATTTCCAAAGTACATGAGCAAGCATCCCTAACTGAAACAGAGAAAATCTATGAACAAACAAAAGACCTATGTCTTCAAACATAGAGAAAAATCCTATTTTTCCTGCAAAATATCTGAGGGTATTATACCCACAATGAGACAAAGGGTTTGGCCAGCATATTAAAGCAGATTACTATAAACCATGGGGATAATTTGACATTATTCCTTTCAAGAAAAAATGTCTGAATCAGGAAAAGGCTGGAAAAGAGGGAAGAGGCAGTGGGAAATGATGTATTGTGGAAGGCAATGCCTCAAAGGAGCTTTACTGCAGTGCCAATAAAGATATATAAACTGATATAAACTTAGGTTATCTGGACAGTAGAACATCTGCTCAGTTCTTTAGAAATAAAGATTTTGTTCATGATTTCAATACAAGGTGCAAGAAGGCTGGTTTGGATAGCAAGCAGAAAGTATATAAGCTTGTAGAAGGTTCTAATGAAATGCAAAGTGAGTGATAGAAAGCCCACATATTAAGGTTAGATTTTACAGATTTGTACTCCAATTTACTAACTGTAAGTTATATTGTCAGACAGAGTTGAATTATTTGAGTTTACTTAAGCACAAGTAAGAATGGTGATCTATTCTCAAAAGGACATTGTTAAAATTCTTTCAGAGCGGATTCCCCAAAGAATTGTAAATTTTCTGTTAAGAAAAAAAAAAGAGATTGTAAAGCAACATAAGATGATAAAATGGAACCATTAGAACAGAGACCAAACCAGGAAGATATAAAGGGAAGAACTAGCCATAAATCTCAATATTGTAAGTTGCAAAATGCTGATCGGTAATACTTTATGTAATTTACATAGCAAATTCCTTGAGAAGCAAATAGCACAAAAGTAGTGAGACTGTTGAAAATTCGGTAAATGAAACACAATAGTTGACAGTGGGTTTCAAAAACCATACCTTAGTTTATTAAGCCAGAAGGAAAAATCAGTATTTTGTAATTGCCTTGGATGAAGTGTCCTGTTACTATTTGTACTCAGGATAATTTGCTCATCATTTGCTTACATAAAGATTTTGCAGTCTGATAAAGCCAGCATAGCATCTTGTTAAGGTGTTCACAGAGTTTTATACACAATTTTATGCACAGTAAAACTAACAGAAGTTTATACAGGCAGACAGAGAGACTTAAAGCCAAGAGGAAAAGAATCAACCCACTCAGTTGAGGGCCTGAGGGGATATCCAAAACATGCATGAACCACAAAAACAGAAAACAGCAGGATTTGGGAGATAGATAATCTTTGTCCCAATTATGAGACATTTTTCATCCAAATTCTTCCACAGTGGCAGGCCGAGCCCTGTACTATAAATTGTCCATCTGAGTAGTATTTTTCCTTATATGGTGAATTAGAGGAATTACATTGAATAAATATACCATAAATTATATTGAATAGCCCTGTTGCTTATTTAAGCTGTCTGGAACCCTCCAACTGAGTATGGTACCTGATTCTTATAGTGGCAAAACTATCAGTTGGGCCAACAGAAAGCAAGTTACTGGAATTCACCCTTCATTGAGGCTGAATATATTTCAAAGAGCGAAAGCATTCATAAAGCCATATTGATTTCTAAATTACTATAGAACTTTGGCATGATTAAGTCAAATTTAAAGTGATGTTTAAAAATAACATTCAGTTCAGTTGTAGCAGAAAGAAAGTATAAATTTATGAATAAAGCACATTGACACCAAATGCTATATGAATGGAATGAACAAAAAATAATTTATCAGTATTCTTCTACAGAACATGTAATTCCAATGTCAAAGAATATTCTTCTGCCTACTTGCCCTACATGGTAACTGTTATAATCCTTGCTGTAAATGATAAATCCTACATGCTACCTAATTATGCAAGGAAATATCTGTAATCAAATAACCAAGCTTAGAAAGCATTAATAATTTCACAGACCAAATGGTAATTGATGCACTATTGAAACTATTGAACCAAAGATTTTAGAAACCTTCAGTAAAGAAAGTTGTGAGTGGACATTGACAACGTAAGAAGATATGTTGGACATTACATCATTGCTTTGCAGCTATAGTAATTATTTTACCCATGAAGGAAATGGTGAAAGATTTCATATAGTTTTCATATACCATATACCTGTTTCTCACTTATTATTACAAGGGTTATATTTGAGAGATAAGAGAACTTCCTGCATCAATTTTTTTATGTTTCCCTCTATTCAAGAATAAGTTAAAATAAGTGAGGCTTTCCTATCTTCATGTATTTTTTTCCAAACCTAATTTTTAATATGGATAACTAATATTCCAAACCCAACTGTTAATATGGATAATTAATATAGTTATATTAATGGATAACTAGGCATGTAAGACAACTATATTATGAATATTTATCTTATTCTACTTAATTAGTTGGATTTTTTTCAGCAATACTTAGTGTTTTTGATATCATACTTTAATTTATTAGAAGGTTTTCCAGGATAACAATGAGCATGCAAAATCAAACACATTTCCAGTAATTCAGGTATAATAGATTAACTTACTATCTTTCTCGAACATCACTTGGCTCATTTTGGATACTTGCTTGTTATTTTGGGTACTGTTAAATCTGTACCTGAGGTCCCTAACTGTAATCACTGCTTCTTGTTTGTCTACAGGCTGTAAAACGAAAAAAAAATACAATTTAATATTGCTATTTTTTATATCATTTGTTCTCTTCTGAATTGCTAGATTAACAAAGATTCCATCAGGTTTCTACAAATCACATGTAATATTGGATGCTGGGCAAATTATGCCCTTGGGAATGAGAAATAATTAAGAAGTATGTTCACTGATATTTCAATGTCAAAGGAAGTAATATTCAGGCAATGTAATATCTCAGTTATATCAAACCATATCATAATACAATGAACTAAGTATTAATTGTAGTTCAGTAATCATATTTCCAATATTGTCTTTCTATCCCATAGAAATTGAGCTACTACTCAACTAGTCCTTTGATCTTGTTAGTTGCCTATTGAAAGAACAGATGTCACTAAAGCCAGATATACTTAGGATGCTTCTCCTTCTTGTTTCTGTTTCCATGTACACATGCAAGTGTTTTGCTTTGCCATTAAGAGCCAGATGTTTTAATGATTCAAATAGTAAAGCATCTCTTTCAAATGCTTTATATAAATCCTAAATAGCATTAAAAAAATCCCAGCACCTACTTTTTTGGTTGCTTAGTGCACTGTAATCTGAAATGATGTCAAATGCCTGGCAGTTTATATTGCTGATCAATTTTGTGCATCCCCTTTGCTGAAAGAAATGTATGTCCTTCAAAATGGGAAAATGCATAATCCTTCCCAACAGGTGCGTTATTTTGTTCAGAGGATGGAGGATTGTGTATATATCTTGATTGAGGCATAGGAAGCCACTTATGTCACAGTCTGTCTTGTCACTTTTAAAGAATATTCTTTACTTACTTGATTGAAGTCATTTCTTCATGATAACTTGATTAGAAAATCAAAGTTATAAATACTAATAGGTTATAGTAACAGAATCTTACAAGTCTTTTCCTTTATCTTCAGGAGAACTAGTGAGCTTCAATCTGAGATGCTTTCTCAAATTACATTTCTGCTCGGACTCAGCTTTCTTTTTCTAACCATATTCTTGGTTGCTGATCCCACTGTCACTTGAGGATGTTCCTAGCTATTTCTTCTAACTGTCACGAGATTCTTCTACAATTAGATTCCCATCACAGATTCAATAAACCTTCCCAAAAAGAAGATGGTGGACTGGTAGTTGTTCCATCTATCTAAGATCCAAGGAGTTCACAAGGAAATGGTACAGTTCAATTTCCTTCAAAGCTGTTGGCTTCACCCTCTCCCAGAGAAAAACATTAACTGCCTTTTAGAATGAGCAACTCACCTGCCCTGATCTGCACAAATGAGCCAGGAATAGCATGGACAAAATCCACAAGAGGTCATAGTGGAAAATACCCAAAAATGTCATCAGAACCTCTAGGCCAAAAGGAATCTCAGGTTACAAAGTTACACAATATCCTAATCATCTCCTTGTATTCTGTCCAGAAGCCTAATAAAAGCATGGTAATTTTCACCTTCTGTAGCAGATGATTTCCACACATATAATTTTCAAAATAGTGTGTTTGTTGTTTATTGCTCATTGTCTATAATCCATCCATGATTTCAATTTTTTTTAATGGAAAAGTAGTCAATAAGTTCAAATAACTGCTGAGCATTATCTTATTGTAAGCATGGTCAGAATACGTCTTCCTGAGATGTGGCATGGAAAAGTACAGTCTGAAGTTTTAAATGCTACTTAAAATAAGTGTAAACAGGGTTCATATAAGCACTTTGTTGAGTGTAAATACAACAGACATGAATGCTGACTTAATGTTTGGTATAAGTTAGTAAATTTTATTCCTGCATAAACTGATAAGTAGCCTTTTAAAGAACCTTTAGTTTTTGCTATATATATTGGAAAGAAAATAACAACTGAATGTTTGCTACACTTTAGTAATACTTCAATTTTTTTTCACCACAGATATATATTTTCTTACCATGCATGACCATATATAAATCGTGTTCTGCTGATTATTCTTTCTGTTCCCCTTCCTCCTATTCATTTAATGTCTACATCCATAATAATGTGCTTAAATTATGTCAGGAAAAGTTTAGTAGCAACTTTTCTTGCTTATTTTATTAAAAGGCATAGGTTTCTGGGAACTGATTTGGTTCTATTGATGTTTGTCTTGATTTCATTGCGTAGGTAATTCTGTCTCCTGAATGCCAAGCTGAAATCCATCAGATGAGCATCTCTGTCACATAGGTCAGAATAAATGAGGTTGCAGCATATGACACTACATCTGTAAATAGATCTTGATTAGTGATGAAGTTGATGTGTGGGCTGAAAGTTGTTGGATTCTTGAGGGAGGGAAGGAAGTAAAGAAGGAAGAAATCATTTTTGGAAGTGAGGAGAGATGAAGGAAGGAGAGGGGAAAGAAGAGGAGGGGAAAAAGGGAAGGGGTAGGGGAAGGGGAAAGAAGGAAGGTAGGTAGACAGATAGGGTTTTCAATGCTCCCTGCCAGCTTTGCACAAGTGCACTCCAACTCCCAGTGGTTTTTTTTTAACCGCATGTGTTAATTCTGTTTCTGTTAGGTTAGGAAATATCTCTGAAACAATGAACCAACAGATTACAATTCACTTAGTAATCAACTAAACTTGTGGTTGATTATATTTGAGGATTTACTATCTTCAAAAATGTAATCCCTCTACCCTGAAGTGATATATCCATGCAACAATCTGAGACAAGCTTATTTTCCAGTGTTATATGGAAGGGAGAATTTACAAGATGCTCAGAAAAGCCTCTGCCAGGTTTCAGTTGCTGGAGTACATAAATTAATTAGTTAGTTAAGATTTTAAAAAAGCTACAGGTCTGGATTCAATTCTTCCTACAGCAATAGGATGCCATTATGAATGGTGGATTTCAGTTTTGGCTTCACTTTTCATTTACATCAATAAAATAGACTCATCCTTAGAGGTTGGGGAATTGCCATAATTATTTCTATCTGGAAGAAAAGAAAGAAAGGCAATCCAGTCAATTACTGTTCAGTGAATCTTCTTAGTGCAACTAGTAAAATTATGCTAGACCCTTTTATTGGAAACTTGAACATTAGTGGAAGAGGTTCAGGCAGGTCACTCAATGGTGGATTAAGGACTGATTCTCTCCCATTTGATTCAAAAATATATTCAGCTGCATTAATTCAGTCCTGTTTGCCTTGTTTGTAGACCTCAAACAAGCTTTTGATTCCATTTCTGGAAAACCTCTTTGGAAAAAATTCAAAACATTTACAAACCATAGACAATATTCACTTTATTATGTTAATAAAAATATCAGTTTGAGAGTAAGGTTTATTATAGTCAGTTACCTCTCAAATTTAGTGTCAACTAGCAAAAGGGTTAAATGAGGGTATATTTGGGCTCTACTTTTTAAAACTGCTATATTAGTACATATTACTGCTATAATGGTTGATACCTTAAGAAAGGAAGAGTTTTATCTCCCAAAACAGGCTAATAGATTTCTGTCTGTATTGCTTTACAGACAATGCTATTATACTATTGTAAATACTGGTAAGAAGGTCTTATAACTGTTGAGGTAATTCCCTGTTAGGAGAATGAGCGCATACAGGGAGATGTATCTGAGAGTAGTGTTTGAATAATACACACACAGCACACAGATACATTGTACAGTAAATTTAGGTTTTTACTTCCAGAAAGGTTTAAGCAAAGTTCAAAATAGGCAATCCAAAGTTGTTCACATGTTAAATCAGTCAGTTTTCAATCCAGGGATAATCCAAATATCAAAGTCCAGTGTCAAAAACAGTTCAGTAACAAACTTAAATCAAATCCAGTAATATCAGTCAGTTAGAAGAAATGGAGGAACAGCAACATTTTCCAACAAAAGGAAACAGAGATTCACTCTCTTCTGAAACTCAGACTAAACAACCCAGATTTCTGGCTCCATCTTATGGCCATTTGAGAAACTACTCCCAATTACATGCTCTTACATTCCCTTAAAAAGACAGTATTAAAATGTCTATCCTGGTCTATATATTTCTAACCCAAATACCTGTTAGGTGACTTACATTCCTAACAATAACCTTGGGTGGGATTCTACTGGTTCGGACTGGTTCTATAGAACCAGTTGTTATGATTCTGTGCAGTTGGGAGAAGTGGCAAATCACACCACTGGCTGGACCTACCCCACCCCACCCAGTCACTCCTTATCTCACATATGTGCCATCCAACTTGCCTGCATTGTGCCTTCGCCTATTTTTTGGTAAGTTGCTATTATTCCTCCCCCCCCCCAATGATCAGCTGTTTTGATTATCAGCTGTGCCACAGTTTAGATTAGCTAGAAACCAGGGAATCATCAAATTTCTTGCTTTCTACCTAATCTAAATCATTGTTGTACTGCTTTGCCTTTGCCAGGAGACTTCCCTGAGACCCAGTCAGGATGATATTCAGCAGGTTGTGGGGGGAGAAGTGGCCTGAGAGCAGAGCTGAACTTTCCTTAGGACTGAAGTTTCTATTTTTCAGTGCAGACTCAGGCAGCAGATTACAGAAAGGTAGATCTGTGAGTGAATCTGTGATTCTGCAATCAACTCAATCTGCCTGCCTGCTTTGTCTGATTTTTGGTAAAAGTTGTTCAGTTTTTTATTAAAAAATCAATATTTACATAAATAGTTACAATATTTACATACAAGTTACACCCACCCAGTCACATGACCAAGCCACACCCAGTCAACAAGCAATGACCACCCAGTCACATGACCACCAAGCCACACCCAAAAATTAGGCCATGCCCATAGAACTGGTTGTTAAGAAATTTGAATCCCACCCCTCCTTATAACTTTCTGCAGGGATCATTTTTTACACATGAACTATGAAGAAACAATGTCTGCATTCTGAATGGAATGACAAAAAGTTCTGCTGCTCTTTCTTAGGGCATATCATAAAACAACTCTCCTGTTTTAAGTTCCTGCAATTTGTGCTGCATGTTTCAGGGAAGTCACATACTCATATCTTCCAGGTTGTTCTGAGTTCTCATAAGAGTTCAGCAGCAATCCTCTATTTCCTCTATGTCTTTTTCTCTAAGCCCGGTGTGTACTAGGTGTTGTAAAGCTTTTTGAAGGTTCAAGAGGGTGCCATGGTTGGAGCACAGTTAAGCCCAGGTGTCAGCCATGGAAATTAGGCAGAGTTCAAACTTCTTAAGAAAGCTACTTCAGGTAGCAAAATCTCTAGATTTGAAGGCAGGATTTTTTTAAACGTCAAAACAAGATATCATGTTCACCATATTGATGCAAAAAACTTAGCAAGGATACAAAAATTCCAAGGGTGTGCATTTATTGATTAATGATTGATTAATTCTAGATTTTAATTCTATCCCAATCACATAATTGTTGAACTAAAAGGGGGAACTAATCTGTAATGCTATGGTTCAAGATTAATAAAAACAATAATGATACATAAAAATATTTTAAAATCATTCCTCATAACATGTCTATGTTGCTATTGTAACTAAGTAAAAAGAACCTTCAGGCAGCTCCATTTTAACATGCTTTTGAGAGAGCAATGTAATTGGATCAAATCTGATTTCAGATGGTAAATTGGGAAACCATGAGTTCCATTTTAACCCTGAAAGTCAGCTAGGTGATCTTGGGCCAGTCACTGTCTCTAAGCTCAATTCACCTCATATAATTGTTGTTGTACAGAAAATAGATAGTGTTGGATATATTATTTTGTGAAAAATAATAGTCAGAATATAAATAAATGCATACATACATACATACATACTTCTAAGGCATATTTATAATAGATTCTAGTATTTGTTAATATGCAATCTGTTATATTTTGCATCAAGTGCAGTTTCTGAGCTGCCTTAAAAGACAGCTCCAATCAGGTAGTAGTCCAACTGGATGGATGTGAGACTATGAGTTACTATTTCTAAATCCTCCCACTCCAGGTGAAGTCCAACTGAAGCTGGTGAAAGCTATCCTGACAATATCATCCACCTGCCCATGTGGCAGCATTGCTGTATTCAGAAGTTACCTGCAAGTTATTGACCTGATATCTCAGAAGCACAACCCCTTCAAGAGGAATCAGTAAGGCTGGCAAAGTATCTCAATGTAGAAACAGCAAATTCCTTTGTGTTTGGGTTCAACTTCAATCTCTTTCAGATTAGTCAATTTGACAAATCTCAGCTATTAACAGCATCCATATGCTAGTAATTCAGATGTTGTTACTTCACAAGAGGTCTGTAGGGGGCGTTTATAAGCGCACCAACGTGTCTACCATGTCCTATTGTTTCTTTTATTTTTCTTATACGTATCCATGTATTCATAATTATGTTTTTACTTATTACTTATTTACTGTCAATTACTTGTAAGCAATTGACAAACCAAATAAAATAAATAAATAAATTCAGATGCTGTATTGATAAATTGTGGTACCAATCTTTAAAACAAATGTAAGTTTTTGTTCACATCATACAATTAATACCTTACCAAATTACAGAAAGACTTCCTAAAATATTTGCAGTGGTGTTTTAACCGCATAAAATGGATGAAAAAAAAAAAAGAGATTATCCAGTCAAGTAATTTTTCACAAAAGTGGAGAATGGGTTAATTATTTTCAAGCCTTAAATCACATTTACATTTTGCCACATATCCATTGATGTTATCAGGAATTCAGCAGAATTCATACACTGTACACGACCCTTCTTAAGTGGCAGGAAAAGAGATTACAATTAGTCTTTCTCTCAATCCTCTCCAAATATTTTTGCTTAATTAATTGCACAGTTATATCAGGAGTCATAAGAAATGTGTCTGTTTCTTTTTACACAGCTGTGGGCTAAATTTGTAACAGGCATTTCTGCTCTCTAGTGTATTTCTGCATCTTGAATATATATATATATATAT
>NW_020769322.1:21251589-21270504 GCF_900518735.1 Pseudonaja textilis | reverse complement strand
TGTGTGTGTGTGTGTGTGTGTGTGTGTGTGTTTGTGTGTTTGTGTGGTATTCAGCTTTGTTCGGGTATTTTCCCACATCATTATAGTTGTGTTTTTAAAGTTGTAGCAACATTTCGGCAGAATCTCATCTGCCATCATCAGGCTTCTGTATTGTGTTCATCTGTGAGTCAGACTTTTACAGTTGTTTCAGTTTTAAATTTGGGGCTACCCTACTGCTGTGCTAGAATGTTTTTTTCTTCATCCTGATTGGTTGGGAGTCTTGGTCTGTGTTTATTGGTCTTGGACTTTGCTGTGTTCTGCTTGATTGATGTTTCTAATAACTTCTGTTTGTTTTGTGGCTTTTTGTGTATCTTGATTGGCTGGCAACATTGTGCTCCTGTATTGGAGGCTTTTAGTGCAGCTTGGCTCCAAGTAAATGGATACCTATCATTTGTCAGGAAGCTGGGTTTCATCTGGGTGCCTGGTTGGGGTGTGTTTGAGCTGGAGGTATCAGGGGGGATCTGTTTGTGCCCAGGTGTTTGCCTGGCTTGTGGTGTGGAGATTTTTTTTGTTTGTGAGTGCAGGCTTCCAAATAATTGACAGTCTGGTGGAATCATCTCTTCTATTCATGCTTTCAGGTCTTTTGATGCTATGACCTGTGGCTTCCATGTGTTGGACTAGTGAGGAAGTGTGTTCCAGCTTTTTTACTGCATTTTTGTGTTCATCCAGATGGGTACTTATTCTTCTATTGGTCTGTCCAATGTATGTGGCCGGGCATGATGCACAGGGGACTTCATATATGCCTTGGTTTTCCAGGTCAATTTTATCTTTGGGGTTTCTAAGGATGGCTGCTATTTTTCTGTCTGTTTTGAAGGCAGTCTTGATGTGATGTCTGTGTAGTATCTTACTGATTTTGTCTGTTGTACCTCTTATGTAGGGCAGGAACGCTGTTCCATAGGTCTGTTCATCTTCTGGGTCTCCATTATGTCTCAGTGTGTTTTTGTGGATCAAGATGGTGATTTTGCTTTTGTGGAAACTGTTGGCTGTCAGTACTTTAGTCAGGGTGCATAGTTCAGTCTTTATGTGTGTCTTGTCTGCCAGGTGTTTGGTTCTAGCAATTAGTGTTTTGGCCACAGAGTTTATCTGTGCTGGGTGGTGGTGGGATTGGGCGTTGAGGTAGCGGTTGGTGTGTGTTTTCTTCTGGTATATGGTGTGTCCTAGTGTGCCATCTGGTTTTTTTTTTTTTTTTTTTGTAGATTAGTACATCTAGGAATGGTAGTTGTTTGTTTGTTTCCATTTCCATGGTGAACTTGATTTTGGGGTGTGTGCTGTTTAGGTGTGTTAGGAAATTGATTAGG
Source organism: Pseudonaja textilis (assembly GCF_900518735.1). The sequence continues at coordinate 21,269,167 of NW_020769322.1, read as the reverse complement.
TTTTCTTTTCCATGGGGCCAAATCACAAATGTGTCATCGATGTATCTTAACCATAGTTTGGGTTTGTGGGGGGAGGAGGGGGGGCATTAGCCAGGGCTCTGGATTCGAATTCTTCCATGAACAGGTTTGCAATGATGGGTGACAGTGGTGATCCCATAGGGGTTCCTTCAATTTGCTTGTATCTTTCACATGCTCTTCTCTTTGGGCAGGTTACTTTGGAAAGGTGATTCTTGAAAAAGTATGGGACTGTATCTTCTATTTATTATACTGCTCATGTTCAATTAAGTCAATACATTCAGTGCAGCAAAAAGAAAAGTAACCCAAATACATATGCAGAAATATATTTAAACATGCATTAATATGTGGATATTACTATGGTTTCATTGGGCTTTGGTGATACCAATGTATGGATTTGTTAAGATCATAGAGCAAGGAAAGTAAAATACATTTACTAAAACTGAAAAAGTCTAAGAATAGCAAAAGGAATACAACAGTCACAAATACAAACAAGTGAATAGAATTAGATCATTCAAGCTAAATGTTTTTCTATTAAATATGTTAAACTACCATAAATCTACCATGCATTATAAGTATTAATCAGCTCAGATATCCAAACTGAGCATGTTGAATATTTCAAACTGGATAAAGCATGTGTCATGTGCATAGATAAGTCTGCCTTTTCTGACTGCTAAGCATTTAGCTAAGGTCTGCAGGGAATGTACACTCATGCTGACCTCAGTGCATGTGAAACTTTCTACACAATCCCTATTAAAGCATGGTCCCACATCATACAAATATGAATACAGCTAGTCCTCTAATCTTCTCCTGAATCCATATTTATTCAAAGCAAATATTGGATGATGCATCAATGATGATATTCATAACAGCTGGTTGTGAATATACACTTCATTAGCTTCACTGTGTCTGTGTCTTCAGCAAAAACTATCTGTCTTGTCTTTTGTCAATACACTAGAAGGCTGTTCCTTTTATCACTGCTCTTCCTGATCTCAGGCAATAACAATTTGAGAATGGACAGTTTGAGAATGGAATAAGATAAACATTCCATTCACATGTAGAAATCTACCAATACATAACATATTAGACTTTCTATCTCTCCTCATGCTTAAATCTACAAAACCAATTTGAAATAGCATATTATAGTCTTACAATCTGGATGAAGAATAGTGATCAAAATGGGAATTTTTTTAATAACCACAACAAAACAGATCACACAACAAAAATATTTTCCGGAGTTGTTTCCCAAAATATGGAGCCAGCTGAATAGAATCAGGACAGGTCATGCCAGAACTAAGGCAAAGCTCTTTAAGTGGGGAATGGCTGAAAGCCTACAATGTGCACTGGAACAAACTATAACATATATAATACAAGAATGACTCCTCAGGAAATTTCAAGGCACGTGGAATGATTGCAACCATATCACAAGTGCTTAGATGGTTAGCTTCCTTAGATATTGGTTTATAACATCTATGACATTACTATTCCCATGGCTCTATATTATGGAGATATTATTATAGTTTTATCTTAATTTAACATTTTATCTCCTGTATTGTATTGTATTTGTTGAGTCCAAAGTCTTCCTCGCTTGTTCCAAACAGGATTTTTCCCATTTTGTCACTAAAACGTTAAAGAAGAATATCAGCATAAATTATGTTTATGTTATAAGGACAATTCTTATAATAAATCTCCCATCCCACTTCTTCAGTGTAGACATCAATACTACATATATGCATATCTGCTTTACAATAGGGTTAGGTTTGGTATTGTGGAAGCTTCTCATTGATGTTTATAAATAGAGGTGCATGGTTTCAGATTCAGACTTTATGACAGGACATCACTATATTTCTTACTAGTGACATGCATAATCCAGTCATATTTTAATCTAGAGCCCTGTATAAGGACTAAAGCATCACCATTATTTAATTTAGAGCATTGTATTCTGTGTCATTAGATGTAATTTCTGTTGGGTATGTCAAGACTTATATCTACTGTAGATGTAAATGACTGATATCATAGACAATAACAAAAGAAAAAGCAATCCATTTAAGAAGGAAGAACATCTGCAAAGACATTTTATGTATTATATTTTCTAATATAATGTAAGATCAGTATATTTCAATGAAATGTTCAATAAAATAGTCTACCTGAGGTACATACTATTTTGATTTCAAAAGAATCACATTACAATAATTAACTACATAATATATCAATCCTTAACTGGTCTTTTGAGAGTCTTCTAGATGTGATATTCAGAATAGTTTAATCACGCAGAAAAAAACAAACCCTAGGGGAGAATTTATTGTTTATTGTGTATAGGTGCTCAGATCATGATTTCAAAGACTGTTTTATTTCCTTTTCCTTCTATAAGCTGTGGTCAAAATCTTCCCTACATATAATTCTAGCAGTCAGTTTCAGCCCTTTGTTCAAAATTTATTCCAGAAGAAAAATTTATTCCAGAAAGGTTGGTTGTTTAATTCAAATGCTTCTGTCCCTTTGGTTTCAGGATTATTAAAAACAGTTTTAGAATCTCTGAAAAGCATATTTTCTTTTTTAATATTAATTTATTGCAGTGTCTGTCACAAAGGCAAGTAGAATAGGTGAGTACAGATGCTGTTAGCAGATTTCATTTTTAGAAAAGCATCACTAATAACTTCAAAGAGCAGTTCCTGCCTCCCTCTTGTCTCTTGTCCTCCCTGTCTTTGCTATGTATGTACTTCTGTTCAAGGGTTTTCTTTACAAGTTGACCTGGAAAATGGTGTGTAAAATATTGTAATACACCAATTTATCACGTTATTTCCACTGAGATTGCAAAGGAAAAGATGATTGAGATCACTGTATTAAGCTGTTTGCACATAACACCCGAAGCCAATATCACTTCATTTCAAAGATGTGCTCTCAAGCTTTCATCTTCCTTTGCTATCTGAGCTGCTTTGAAACCTTTTTTAAAAAAAAATATTTCTAAAGAATCAGCACTTGAAGGCATAAACTACATGCCTCATTGAAACAAACAGAAGTGCATCTCCTATTATTTCGGTGAACTAGCAGTACTCAGTAGAGTTGATTCTCATGTTAATTGGTGGAAATTTAGGGCAGAATAAGAAGTATTGATATAATTAGATTATTCATTTAGTATCCCACTTTTGCATTCATAGAAGAGTCATGTTAGCTAGTACCTTTAAATCTTAACAACAAAATAAATTTTAAAACAAAAGAGAAATTACCTTAAAAGCTTTAAGGTAATTTCTTACCTAAAGGTAAGGGCACTGGTATTTAAAGGCTAATTGAAGAAATGAGTCTTTACCTTTTGTTCTAAATGTGGAGTAAGGAATGGCCAAAGATAACTTCTAAAAAAATACATTGTCTCGTTTAAGAGCAATTCAGAAGGAGGCCATTTCTGAGCATCTAATAAATGAGTCATTATAGGTAGTTCAAAAGATTTCTTCTAGAGATCTTAACCCAGGCAAAAAATACTGAATCTTTTTCGAACATTTAACATCAAAATATATAATTGTGCTCAGAAATTAATTGACAACTAGTACAAATCAGGAGTACCTTATGATCCTGAAATAAAACTATTAAAAGAAACAAGAAGAATGTACAATAGAAACGCTGCTTGAGTATTTTGAAAAAGATTATAAGTCATAATGAAGCAGTAGGGGTGAGTCCTGACCCTCTTAGTCATGTTGGCCATATCTAATCTTCAAAGTAGTCTATGCCAGCAAGGCTCAAAGTCATGCAATTTCTTTGAATATACAGAAATGGATCCTTGCTGCAATCATCATTTTAAGACATTTTGAATGCTTTTGAAGATTAAACGTAACCATTTTGGAAGGGTGAAACTCAAACCCCAGCTCTTCTGATTTTCTTTAATCTATTTGATGTGTCAATAGAAATATACATTGTAATAATAAAAATAAAGATGCAATACACAAATTATAAAAGCAGTATGAAACCATTAAAATAATATACAAAAAAGAAAAAAGTAAGAATAAATATGTTGTATAATGCCATTTGTGACAATCAATGATATTAAAGGTGTTTATTGTAGAGAAAATATTTTGCTCCCTTGTCCTTCTAAAAGGCAAAAGAATATGATTTAAATAGTCCTTTCATCACTGTGATAATGTAATTGTGAATGTATATGTATATATTTATCTAATATAACATTTTAAAAAATAGAGATCACAGTAATAGTTTCAGTGGCTTGCCCTTCAATAACTTTATCTTGGAAGAGCTATATTCTGTTGTTGTCACTCTGCAGTAGTGTCATTGCAAACACAAATGTAAATATAATCTTGAAATTAGACAGACCAATTCATAGCTATTATGAAAAATCAATATAAATCTTCTGCTGCCTCCCTAGTAAGTATGGGTTATACCTCATGCAGAGAAGAGAAGTATGTCATAGGAATTATATTTTTTATGCCTTTGAATCAGCGTTGACCCCTGGAGAGAGGATATACAAATCTATGCATTTTCTTCACAAGGTTTTTCAGAAGTGGATTTCCATTGCCTCCTTCTCAGAGCTGGGAGATAGGGTCTCACCCAAGGTCATCCAGTTGGCTTCATGCCTAAACAGGCCTAGAATTCATGGCTTCTAGCCTAGTGTCTTAATCACTACACCAAACTGACCCTCATGTTATTTGGTGTCAGAATAACAAGCAACTATATCAATAGCTTGAGAATACATATTACAAAGCATGCAGGATTGTAAAATTCTAGTTTTTATTCTTAATATTGTAATTATTGTTTTTGAATACCATATTATCACCATTATCATTATGTCCTGGTCATTGCATAATATATGTGAATATATTTTGTAACCATAATTAGAATCAGAAACCTGGTCATTAAATGAAACCAAAACTGTGCTTATGATCTTACTTCAGCTTTCATTTGCTTTACAGATCTGTTGTAAATGATCTGTCACAGATGGCTGTAAATACAAGAATTGATAATACTTACTTGTTCATCATTTGTCACTACAAGTAGTCACTAAATAAGGCAGTTGCTAAACAAGGACTATTTGTACTAACAAATCAAATAAAATAGCAACAACATCAGGAAGCAAATTAAAAGAGAACTGGAATAGCTTTTTCTGGTCTGTTAGTTTTCTTCCTGGAAAGAAAAGACCACAGGGCATAAAATTACATATTTTTTTCATTTATTCTTTTAACTTTTCCAGCAAACATTTAGAGTTAGTACATATTTTTACTAATTTTTACTGCGTTGCATAAGCAAATATCTATTGCATGAACTCAAGCTTTATAACGATTTATACACAATAATAATCCAGAAATGGATCAGGAGGTCGTTAAAATCTTTTCCAATATCTGTAAGAGGTGTTCTAATGGGTGGTCTTGAATGAATCATAGAAGACCTACTTTGTTTTAATATTGAATTATATGCTTTGATATTGCATAATCTGCTGTCTAAGAAACCTTGGTTAGTTATGTCTAAACCAGGGGTGTCAAACTCAATTTTATTGAGGGCCACATCAGGGTTGTGTTTGACTTCAGGGGCTGGGATGGGCATGCCATTGTGGGCATGGCCAGCTTGACGTAACTCATGTCGGGGGCATCGGTGGTGGCCCAAGCACTCTGCCAGTGAAAATGGGCTCCTGAGCTCTGTTTTCAGCCATGACAGCCTCCTGCCACCATCTGCCAATGAAAACAGAGCCCAGAGGGGAGGCACATGCAGCCCTATGTGCTCTGTTTTTGCCGGGAGAAGGCCACCATGGCTGAAAACAGAGCTCAGGAGCCTGTTTTCACAGGCAGAGGACAACAGGAGGCCATCACAGATGGAAATGGAGCCTGGGAGGGTCACACACAACCCTCCTGAGCTCTGTTTTTGCTGGCAGAGGGCAACAGGAGGCCGTCACAGCTGAAAAAAGAGCCAGGGAGGGTCACACAGCCCTGTGATCCAGATCTAAGCAACCCACTGAGCCTTGAGTATGACACTCCTAGTCTAAACTATTCTCTGGTCTCTAAAGGCAGCACCAATGATAAGCATTCAGTCCCACTTAATTTGGGCCTCCAAAGAGATGTGTTCTAGGAAATAATGTAATTGTTAGCTCCCAAGTTCCAAATAAAAATAATTAAATCATGGATATCATTTCTATAAATTTTCTTTATAAAAATTTGATATTTATTTCAGTAAGAACCAAATAAAATATTTAGTCTCATTCCTAGATTATCATAACTAATTGGTTAAGCTATTTTACTGACAAACTTTTTCAGATTACTTTTAGTTTTTTTTTCAAATAATTACAGAAGATAAATAAATAGATAGAGATGTAGATATATAGATCAGTTTATAGATCAAAATTGCCCCATTTTAGTAATTCACCAAAGATCCATCTATTGTTAATACTTAGGCCTGATCATAAACATTAATTTATAATTAATACAATATTCTTAAATGTGAGGGTGCAGTCTGGAATTGAACTTCAGCATATTGATATATAATTTTGTGGTGTGTAGATCTAAACTTTTTTCTATTTATAAAGATTTAAGTCTTGCCATACTAATACTGAACTAAAACTTATTCTGAAATATTCATCCAAACAGTCTTACTAAATTTAATAAAAAATAAACTTCTATTTGAGAAGAAAATTTTGAGAAATCATTGTGATTGTATTCAGAGTTAGGGTAGTTATCTTAATTAAGAACTATGGGCAAGAGTCCTGGCTTTTATTGTATAATGTTATCTTCAATATGCAGCTTTTATTATTGAATACAACCTCAAGAGAAAATGTGATGAAGGGAGTCTTCCCAATATTCCTTTTCAATTCAGAATCATGAACAAAAGTGATATTATGAAATAATACAGTGTGACTAAGTGAAGAAACAAAACACCAACATTAAAGTGATCTTTAAAATACTATCCTCTCCTCAACTCCCCCTCACAAAAATCTGGGTGAATCCTAAATAAATAAGAACAAGAAAAAACTAGAATGCTCGGACTGGAGAAACTTTCTTTCACAGAACAAAACTTTTCAGAAATTGGAAGGCTCTTTAGCTTGATTTTATGTTATTGCTTAAGACGCGTCATACAGTAATGATTAAATAGTATCTGAATTTGTCAAGTTATTTTTTGGATGCATTACTCGAGATGCATTTCTTAAAACTCAGGGGTTCTCAGGGTTGCCACAAAGAAGAGGGAGTCTCCAAAGCACCTGAGGGCAGGACAAGAAGCAATCTATGGAAACTAATCAAGGAGAGAAGCTAAGAAGAAATTTCCGGACAGTTAGAACAATTAACCTACCTGTCAATGAATACTTCAGTTTCAACCATAACAACACAAGAGCACACAATAGATACAAAGTTAACTGCACCAAACTTGATTCCAGGAAATACGACTTCAGTAACAGAGTGGTCAATGTCTGGAATACTCTACCTGACTCTGTGGTTTTTTCCCCAATCTCCAAAAACATTAACCTTAGACTATCTTCCATTGACCTCACCTCTTTCCTAAGAGGTCTGTAGGCGGTGTGCATAAGCGCACCAATGTGCCTAACATCCCTGTCCTATTGTTTCTTTTTATTTTTCCTATATGTATCCATTTCATGTATTCATAACTATGTTTATACTTATACCTATTATCTTTTAAGTGATTGACGAATCAAATAAAAAATAAAAATAAAACTTGCCTGCAGAAGTTGTGAATTCTCCAACACTGGAAGTTTTTAAGAAGAGATTGGACAAATATTTGTCTGAAATAGTATAGAGTTTCCTGCCTGAAGAGGGGGTCGGACTAGAAAACCGCCAAGATCCCTTCCAACTCTGTTATTCTATTCTATTCTATTCTATTCTATTCTATTCTATTCTATTCTATTCTATTCTATTCTATTCTATTCTATTCTATTTAAGTGCACTAAAATTGCTTGTCTTCTTTCATTTCTTCCCTTCTTTAGTGACATTGAAGAGAACAGGAATCAAAAGGATGTCCACTTAAAAGTGTAAACACTCTGAATCATAAATTGTTGGTAATAAGTCCTAGCACATGAAAACATTGGGTCTCTGCTGGTCAATACTTGCTCCTTCAAAACTGCAACCATTGGGAAAAAAATCTGACTCAAATAAAGCAAGTATATTTCTTCTCCCATACTTCAGAACTGGGTGGAATCTATTTTTCCCACGTTATCATACTCCTACAGTTTGAGGTGGTATGTGTGTGTATGTGCTTTCAACACACTGCCCAGTATAACATAATTTAATTTGCATTAAATTAATCCTCAGCATAATTTTACAAGGATCTACATTTGTGCCATTAAAAATGCTTGCAAATTTTATTGTTTATTTCTAAGAGCATTTTCTTTGCCTAAAAAGATTGTGCCAAATGCCATATCTGAAGGGCAAATAGTGATGAAATTTGATGTAACTCCTTTACAACTGATGTTTTCTACTTTTATATCTATGAATATGTGAGTAGAACCTCTCCAGGCCTATCTGAGCTTATAATTGAGACCTGGCTCTATTTCTGTTTGTTTTTTTACTTTTTAAAGTCATACTGAATGATTAAATAGTTATTTATAGCTCAGGCTTTGTTTACAAACTTAATTGCAGATATAATTTGCTATATATTATTTAAATGTACTGACCTGCTTTGCTTGTAATAGTTGAGAGTCTGTTGCTGACAATATATGCTTATTTCCTATTTTAAAAAAATGTTAATATATTTGCACCAAAGTAGTTCTAATTATGTTGAAATATATCTTTTAAATAGCAGTTAATCATAATCACTCCCTCAGCCTTTTAGAAAAGTTTCATTTATACCAATTAACTTAGTCATTCTGTATAAAGTATAGCAGCTCCAATGCAAAAGCCATTTTTAAAACTATCATGTAGATATAAAATTGTATAAAACAGGGGTGCCAAACTCAAGGCCCAGAGGCCAGATCTAGCCTGCAGGTGCTTAGATCCAGCCCATCAGGCTGCCCTGGAAACAGTTAATGTCCAGCCCTGAGTGCCTCTGTCAGTGAAAACAGAACTCGGAAGAGCTCCATTTTCATCCAGGATGGCCTCCTGCAATCCTCTGCCAGCAAAAACAGAGTTCACGAGGGCCATGCAAGCCCCACCCCCCTTGCTCTGTTTTCACTGGCAGAAGGCTGCAGGACACTATCCCGGCTAAAAATGGAGTTTGGGAACCCGTTTTCGCTGGCAGAGCCCTCAGACCATAGGTGCCCCAACACAAGTGACATCAAAGTGCCAATGCCCTTGGCCTATCCCTGGCTTCCAGGGATAGTCAAACATAACCCTGACGCAGCTTTCAGTGAAATCAAGTTTGACACCCCTGGTGTAGAACGTAGATCTAATTAGATCTGGCCTGTAAAAATCAGGTCAACCACTCTTCTCCAGATGTCTGTAGTTCAGATCACATGACCCTATTGAAATGTTCCATGTTCCATTTTTTTTAGCAGAAAAAAGCATGTTATGTATAAGAATCAACAAGCATCTTGCTTACTGAATGATCAAGTATTAAATAATACTGTACATTGAATTTATTATGTGTTTGAAGGGGTTCTCCATCTGCACTACTAACAACTGTGGGGAAGGGGAAAACAAATTAGGATGATAAATGCAGCCTCAGGAACCATAATACAAGCAATGATATTTTATATGTACATCACAACTTTGTATGCATATACAAAAGGACTGCAACTTCCTATTTAACACTTTGGTGCTACTTTCATTGTTTGGACAAAAGTAGCCTGATCGGTAGACACTGTTACTAACAGACCTGGTAAATAAAATTTGGAATGTACAGTGTCCATTCATTTTAATCAAATCAAATCAAACCTTTAGTATGGTTATAGAGCAGCATACATTGATTTAAATAAACATTAAATTTTGTTTAATTCATCCTTTAGTATATAATATATCTGGTTGTTGTCTTCCAAGTATTTATGCAAGGAAAGCACATTTTAAATGGGAAAGCAAATATTAACATATCATGATTTTTTTTTAATATAATAAACAAAAATATTTTTATATGTTTATTATTTTATAATTTTGTTTTGTGCTGCCTAGAGTTACTTTTCATGATATGGGCAGCCCTATAAATGTAATGATAGATGATAGATAGATAGATAGATAGATAGATAGATAGATAGATAGATAGATAGGCAGACAGATATAAGTCTCAAATGCCATTGCCCAAGATTGACAAAAATGAATTACCTTTTATGCAAAATAAGAAGTTACTTGGTTTTGTGATCTAATTATCCCTTTGATTTTCAGCCTTCATAAGCCCATAGAAATTATTTGTTTCAGCTGCATGCTTTCAAGATTTAGTATGATGAGTGCCTTGGAAACTTCATATTTGCAAATGACAAGGCAGGAAATGGGGAGATTTCCAAGTCTGATTTTGTATTCCAAGAAAGCAATTCACATAAACAAAGGCTAAATGAACTAGCTATGTCTTGTCAGGAATAAAAAGAAATCAAGGAAAATCCTATCTATAACTCATAAATATCCCAATATAGCCAATGTTGAAAGATTATCTATCCACTACATAAAAATGTAATGTTTACTATACAAAATTGTAGGTAGGGCATTAAAAATTCCCTGCTGAATTCAACCTTTTATGCTGTTTACAGTAGTATATTCTGACTTGAAATGTTTGATATGTAATGACATTTAACATTATTTTTTATTTAAGGCAGAGATATTATCCACCTTCACAACAATTGTTCCATAATTTTGGAACCAAAAGGGATGAATTTATGCTATGTTCTTGGTATCATTAGACCCAATGATAAACTGAGTCACTCAGGAAAAAATAATACATCAAAGTATTCATTTTTGCATCATCTGCATAGCCAGTTATTCACTTCCACAATTTTTTTGGTTCTTCTCGAGTCACAGCCTTCAACTGAAAAAGGCAACAAAGCAACCCTTTTCTGTTATCTTCTAATATTTTATCCCTTGCAATGTCTTCAAAATTATTTGGTTGTGTCATTTATTCCCATACAGATCAATATAAAAGGATATTTGTCAATAGACTTAAAGGGTCTTATAGGTTTTTTTCTTCCACATTCTGAATGTATGTGGTCTGGTAAGACAGCACACTTTTCTTAACAAACTCTCTGGCCCAACAGATTCTTGTTTAATCCTTCTCAGAGGAAATCATCCCAATCCATCACTGTCTCTTCTTCAAGGAAGTGTCAGGAGTACTTCCTTTTGTGTAGAGTGCTCTTCCTCAGCTTGTGGAAGTTTGTCTTTGTTAGGGGTGTCATGTTATGTCTGTCCATTGCTCCATATAGCTTTCTTCTGTCTTCCAGAGCTTCTTGCCATTGTTCCTCCACAAGCACTTTTTATGTATGTCTAATTCAAGAAATTAGCTGGGTTTTTTTTTTTTTGATAAATTGGAGGGCTATAGTAGTGGCCAATTTTGACTTTAGCTTTTTTTTGTTATAGTTGTTTATTATGTTCATAGATTGCTCAAATTACATCCATGTTTGAGTGGCCTTGTTTACATTATGCATAAGAAAGCACTATTGTAATACAAAGCAAAAAATAATAATTGTAAATAAAAATATTAGCAACATTAAAAACAACAACATCTAATTGCACCCGGAAATACTAAAATTCATCAACAAATGTTGATACTAATGTGGGAAAAACTCATACCATATTAGCCTTCCAGGCCTGCTGAATCAGCCAGGTTTTTCTAACTTCCAGCAGAATCAAAGAAAAACTTCCTAAAGGTAAGAGCTATTTGACAACGGAACAAATGTATTTTCATTTTTGCCATTCACATTTCTTTCTGTCCCTCTTTTTGCATTCTTTCTTTAATGATTCTATTCCACCATTTCTTTGATATTAGTGTAACTCTTGTCCCACCGTGAGATATCCTGTGGCAAGATGGCCATGGCAAGTTATCCTGCAATGAGTTGGCCATGGCAAGCTGGCTGTGGTGAGTTAGCCATGGTGAGTTAGCCATGGTGAGTTGGTCATGGCAAATTGTCATAGACCCTGTTGGAGACACTTAGATGATTTCTGATGTGTGAATTGAAGTATATGATCTCAATAAAAGCCTTACATTTTATGATTCTATGAAGATAATCCCCCATTTTACCCAATCATAAAATTTTAGAATAAATTGGCAGGTTTCTAGGCAGTTACAAAATTGTAGGAGCTTAATTGTGCCAGTTCAGGAAAAAAGGATAGCAAATATTTTAAAACTAGATATGTGTTACTTAATATATGCTATGTGATGCTATTCAGTTTTCTTAATTTAAGAAACAAAGAATTTAACTACTTGAGAAATTGTAGATAGGTGATTTCATATTGTAATCTTCACATGTTCAAGAACAGTTACTAAAATTTACAGAACAATTTCATGGAAAATTGAAGTTGTTTCTTTTCTTTTTTCTTTTCTTTTTTTACATTCTGATTTTAGATTTGAATCCTTTTTGAGAAAAGATAGCATCTATTCTATTGGAAAATTAATGGAAATAATTTCTGACTTGGTCTTGTAATAATAGGGACAAATTATATTGGGATACACAATCCCAAGATGTACAAGACATGTCCTTCTACATAATACAAGCTACTATAATGTACTTATTTCTGATGCTTCTGTCATGCCCCTGTTGGAATCTGACTTGGAGGGGGAAGCCGAACAGCTGACAGGGAGTGGGAGTGTGACTCTGTTGGCTGTGGAAGAAACTTGGGAAGGGCAAAGTCCAGCTGGGCAGAGCAGGGGAGGGGTAGAGCAAGGGAGAAGGAATTCAGAGAAAGACCCAGGACCAACCCCTCTTCATCCTAGGCAATGTAGGGAGGAACAGAGAAGCGAGCAACGTGAGTTGCATGGCTTATGGGGGAGGAAAGGGCCCTGATTCTCTTCATTAGCTGTAGCTGGGAACACAGTGTATAAAAAAAGAAGCTATATGCAAGCTATTGGGAGCAAATGTGAATTTATCTTGTATTGTCATGGCTTATTTGTGTTCCTGGCATCTTCCTAATTGTGTGAGTGTTGGTGTGCTTTCAAATCTAAAATTCCTTCTGCCCTGTCAAGCTAATTACTTCAGCTTGATTTGTTTGGATTTTTAGTTACAGTTTGTGTGTACCTTGTTTTGGACTGAACTTTCTACAGTTAAAAGAGAGTTTTTCCCCAGCTGAAGATAACCTGAACATTGGGGGCAAAGTTGGAGATGATAAAGGGACTATTATTGCTTATTTGACTGTGTTGCCTTTGTGCCATGCCCTGGGTCATCACAGATTCTTTAATTTAGAGAGTTATAAAGTTATATTGTAATGATAAGAGTTATAATAATAAAACATCTACTCTTCAACATATTAGTCTGGAAAAGCTTTCTCCTGCCAATCAAGTTGACAAGAAAAATTGATTCACAATTTAATATGACCAAATCCTAATCAGATATTTATGGGCAATTTAAGCAACCAAACACTAAAAAGTGCTGAATCAAAGAAGACAAAGAAGTTGACAAATGAACAAGTAATTATTCTCTGAGTTATAGAGAAACATAATGGCGACAAACATCAATTGCTTACTTGATGCATTCAATAATGGTGCTATGTAATATAATAATGGTTGAAACTGCTACTTAATGCTTTTATTTTTATCCTACACCTTAGAATGTAGCAGTCAGACAAAATTGTCCAACTTTTTCCATTAATAGAATGGAAAACTTGGATTTTTCTCATAGAATCCACATTCCCAAAATAGGAATGAAAGCATGACATTTAGATTTAATTAAAAAAAAAACATATCATGAATTTTGTTCTTAACCTTCATGAAGAACACTTGAGCTAGTTGTATCTAAAGTTGAATTTAAAATAAGTACTTTGTAATAGAAAATAGTTAATTGTCAACTATTAAGATAATGGATAGGTTTTTATATTTGGCTCCAGTATTATCACTTTTTCTTCACTTTATACTTTTATTCAGGTAGATCACTTTGGATTTAATGTACATTATTTGGCCTTTCATGAAAAATGGAAAGTTAGAATAGAATAGAATAGAATTCTTTATTGGCCAAGTGTGATTGGACACACAAGGAAATTGTTTTAGTGCAAATGCTCTCAGTATACATAAAAGAAAAGATACATTCATCAAGAGTCTTAAGGTACAACACTTAGTGATAGTCATAGGGTACAATAAGCAATCAAATTATACTAGGAAACAGTCAATACAAATCGTAAGGATACAAGCGACAAAGTTACAGTCATACAGTCACAAGTGGGAGGGGATGGGTGATAAGGAGTGATGAGAAGGTTAATAGTAATAGTAGTGCAGACTTTTTAAATGGCTGAACAGTGTTAAGGAAATTATTTGTTTAGCAGAGTGATGGCTTTCGAGAAAAAACTGTTCTTGTGTCTAGTTGTTCTGGTGTGCAATGCTCTATAGCATCATTTTGAGGGAAGGAGTTGAAACAGTTTATGTCCGGGATGTGAGGGGTCTGTAAATATTTTCATGCACTAGCTAAAATATTATTTAAGGTATATGATAAGCACCTGTAAATACATGCTAATTAGTATGGGATGATGCAGTACAGCTTACATTTGACTTTGAAAGTTTCTCTTGAGCAAATTTGACCATCATTGTGGGGTCAAATCATGCTGTGATATGAATGGCCATATAAATAATAAAGAAAAAAAGATGTTCTGGCTACATAATGTAATTGATTCTGAAAAAATCTTTCTTATTAAAGTTACATATGGCTATGACTTAATAAGAAAGATAAACACTTCTTAATTTAATATAAACTATTTTTTTTTAAAAGCTGTAAATCTTTCACCCATCTTGGCTCTTGCCATCCTTGTTTCCTATCTTTGGGTGAACAATGGAAGTCATCAGAACCAATCAATTAAAAAATGAATCTTAGAAAAAACCTTCAGCACCCATAGCAGGTGAGGCTTTACTGTGTTGCATTTCTTTGACTTTATTTTAAAAAGCCAGCTGCCTGCACTCGATAGATTAATAACAGACAAAACCATTTTTGTCATGATATTTTTATGGTAAGACATTTCATTTCAGAGAACAGAGACATTCTATTAAGATCTATAACAGTATTTGAAAATGTGTGGGAAAACTCTATCTTTGATAAAGATATTACTTCTACATTATATTTACTTTTTGTTATTTAATCTTTCCAGGCCAGGTGAAGGTTCTCATACCAATATTCAATGAAAGTACATCAAAAAGCTATCTGGGGTTGAAAAGCTCTAGCTTGAAACACACAGAAATAATATTAGCAATGTCTCTGTCCTTTAACTGTACTGCTTCAGAAATTTTGAACTCCACAACTCACGGCAATCTTGATAAAGATGCTTTTATGAGAAAGCTTTTCTATCCAATATTGCTCAGCTCTTACCTTACCAAGTTTCTGAACTTGCTGTGTGTATGGTACATGACTGACATAACAATGTCCAAGCCATATTCGATTATGTTTCCTAGTCTTAATCTTTTTAATGCAATTTTTTTTAGTTCAATTGATTGATAAACTGATTTTAAGATACATAAACTGATTTTAAGATAAAGTATGAAACTGTCAAGGTGGCTAACAAGTAAGATGATAAAAGATTCAATTAAAGCATTTTATTAAATCCACTTTCTATCAGGATTCCCTAAGAAAGCAATAAAAAGTAATGATGGAATGATGAAAGTGATAAAATAGCTGTGACAGAATAAAACAAATAAATGAAAACATTGAGGAGTCTGGGTGAATAAAATTTAGCCAGACAGAAATCCAGTATAGCACATTTCCTTCTATTTACCAGTTTCATCACTCAGGTTGATAGCACCATGAAACAAATCCTTTGGCAAAATTTCATATAAAAGATTAATATGCCAACATTCCAAGCAGTTAAAGAACTTTAGAGATAAAAGTCAACTCTTTCATTTGTTCCCCCAAATAAACTTGAAGCTAATAAAGCTTTTATAAAGCTGTTTCTAACAGTAAATTCCAGTGGTCTTGTTGAATATAAACAAGTTAAAACCTTCATGTCAACATAATGCATTGAATTATGTAGACTGGATTCACTGGATAATAAAGATTTTAATTCCTGAATGTTTTTGTGTGTATCTTATAGATTTCTGACTGCTAATCATGAAAATAACATGTAATTTAACCTATCACATACTGTTTTGTAGATATCTTCTATTTTTACATAATGATCTGTGGTGGGATTCAAATTTTTTTACTACCAGTTCAGTGAGCGTGGCTTAATATTTGCTGGTTCTCCAAACTACTCAAAATTTCTGCTACCAGTTCTCCAGAATAATGATGACAATATTCAGTATCTGCTAACTATGGTGCACACATTAAAACAAAAATGAAAATCTGGAACTGTTGTGGAAGCACATCCATACAACATTCATCCATACAAATGGAATGTCTGAATTCTAAAAGTAATGGCTGTGCTGCTTGTAATGCAGCTTGGATATACCAAGCACTGTTGTTAAAGATGCAAATGGGACAGCCGTGCAAGATTTCAGAGAAAGCCTGGATGATACTATGAAAAGCCTTATTACTTTTAACAGTTCAAAATAATGTATTATAGTATTATAGACTAGATTACTAAATATGAAAGTGTATGGGAAGAGATTTTTTTGTAAGTTTCTACCAGTTTTTAATCAGGTTACTTACAAACTGTAAGAGAACTTGAAATGGGACAGCATGACAGACAACTGGATAGAGAAACATATAATTCTGATATCCATTATTCTGCTTTTCCCTTTATTGAATATGTGGAATCTATGTTATTTTTAGAACATACATACATACATACATACATACATACATACATACATACATACATACATACCAGAGGTGGTATTCAACTGGTTTGCACTGCCTCGGGTGAACCGGTAGCAGTGATTTGACGTGGGTCAGCAAACCAGTGGCTGGCCATGTCCCCGAACAGGGTGCCCGGTGCCCGGTCACCTGGTTGTCCACGTGTCCTGGTAGCTCTCTAGCTTTCCCTACCACGTGGTGGTCATGGCACAACTCAGGCAGATGTCCCAGGGCTGCTGCACATGCATACTGCATGTGCAGCCACTACATACACAGTGTGCATGTGCAGCAGTCCTGGGACATCCACCTGCCCTCCCAGAGCACGTTTTCTTCCTTCTCCCAGCAGACGCATCTCTTCCAGTCCGGCCTGGCCCAGCCAGTCAACAGATGGGTGGGCGGATATCCTGGGGCTTCTCACCCCTCTTGTTGTAATATGCCTGCATTAGCCCCTCAGGCCAGCTGAGCCAGGAGCACTGTTCCCAGGCTTCTACTTGGCTGTGCATGGTCGATGCATGAAGAGGCTGGTCCTGCCCCTCAACCTCCACTCCCTAGCCTGGCCTGAGAAGGTAAGGGTGACCAGCTGGGTCCTTATCTTCCCCTCTCTCCCCCCTCCTTTCTCTCTGTGTCCCTATATCTCCCTCAAAGCCATGGCTGGCTTTCCTTGGTGCTCTTTGCTACTTTCATTTCTTCTTTTTGGAATCCAGACTGACTGAACAAGGATCGCCAGCCCTGCTGGAAGCGTCCTTTCAGGCAACCCTTCTCTTCCTCCTCTTCCTCATGTATGCACACCTCCCT
>NW_020769322.1:21218881-21242579 GCF_900518735.1 Pseudonaja textilis | reverse complement strand
TTATTATTATTATTATTATTATTATTATTATTATTATTATTATTATTATTATGAAAGTATGATAATGTTTAGGTTTGAACAAGTTTAAGTTTGATATTAATTTTGACTTTTTATAGGTTCAGCTTAAAGCAAAGCCATGGAAGTATTACTGAGTGTGCACCCTTTAAAAAAGAGAAACAGACAAATAACAAACTAGCATATAATTAGTAGCAAACACATACACACATTTCGGGATCCTTGATGCATTGCTTTATTATACATAGCCACCATTAATACTTTTAAAAGTTAAGCCATTTGGTTTTATGTTTTCTTTTAGTTTATAGTTTACTAAAATATTTTATATTGTAAAATACTTGCTCTCTCTTATAGGCATTGTGTTAATATTTTGAACAATATCTATGTAAAAAATAATCTTAGTGCACTGTTTTCATCAAGAATATGTATCAACAGCAGGAATAAGTCCGCATTACTTCAGATCAAGTAAGAAAATTCGTGATTCTGAATTTTAGAGTGTTAATATTGGCAACAACTAACTAAATCTTTTATATTTGAGAATAGATGAAATTTTGAATATGACTATTGTTAAGTTTGGATACAGAGAGAAAGAGGGGGCAAGAAGGAGAGAAAGAGAGACAGAAAGAGAGACAGACAGATAGACAGGAACTTCCAACTAGGAATTAGAAGATGGGTATCATTTTTTTTCTTTTTAGAAAGTTAAAGCATCTATGATGTAGGAAGTTACAATAAGCAACACAACTTTTGTTTACTTTCTATGAGTGAACACTACATCAGAAAGCACAACTAGGAAATTATGAATATGAATCATAGCACAGCATAAATACTTGAACTTTCAGGGATTTCCACAAGAGACCTGCTAGGTACCAGAGATACCTAATGAAGTTTGTGTTCCTGGGTCAGAGAATTATTACAGAACACTGAATTAATTAACAAGTTCTGTAATATATGGTTTTCAGAATCCTTACCCATATCTCTAGTAAATAACAAATTACAATCTCCATCATGTCCCAGTCATGATCATTTTCTTAAACACTTTGAGTTTATACATTCAAATGTACCCATGTACACAACCGCACACACACACACACACACACACACACACACACACATTTTGGCACATCTCATCTCACAGTTTGTAATTTGTAAAATTGTAACAATGATTCAAATTAGTTCAGAATGGTCTGTTTCAGAAGAGCATCATTTAATTTGGCCATCTCCTGTATGTACCCAGTCCAGCAGTAGATGGTGCCCTAATTATACATACGTGTTTCTGGTTATGGGTATGTTGTGTTAAGGCCTGCAATACTAAAGCAAACATTCCAGCTCTGTCAGCATATAATGACCTCATGCATTAAGATACTTGACAATGTTTATGGCACTACTTATGTCTGGCTAATCTTTAGTGATGCTTAAAGTACAATGCATGAGTAATTGTCAGTTAAAGGAATAGAAATGAATAAAGCTCAATACTGAAAACATTTGCTTGTAATAACTTTTCTATCTAAATGAGATCAGTTTAAGTGCAGCTCTCATGAAATAGATATTATTTCCTAAGTGATAGTGCAGCTTCCAACATGTGATTTTTAAAAAAATCAAAGTTATTCTTAATCAAAGCAAATTCAAATGACTTATTAGAACCAACTGTTCCGAGGCATTAATCAGTTATGAAGATAAGATGTACCTAAAAAGAAAATAATAAATTTTAATTCAAGTCCATTTTTAGCACTTTCTCTGATATTTGAATGGTGACTTGAAATGATCCTGAATTTGCCAGGTAATGAAACAACTATATCAACCTGTCCAGGAGGTAATTTATAAGTAGAAAGTAAACAAAATTAGAAATTTTCAAGTTTCATTATCTCCTGAAATGATTTCCTGGATCAGTAGTTCCTACTTGTGCACTGTTGAGTAAAATTTATCCACGGTAAATACATTTAACTGAATATTTAATTTCTTTTCCAATATCTAAAGAATGCCTCTAATATACATAATTAAAAACAAGGGAAGCATATTTCAAAAACAGATTGCTAAATTAAATACCTCCTCCTCTTAACTAGAGAGACTCAACCATTCTTCATTTCTTGTAACAATTTGGAAGATATTTGCTGTTTTATGGAATTCTTTTTTAAACTCAATGTAATTGATGATGTAACTAGGACCTTTTTGAATTTCCAAGTCCTCTATTAGCAATACAAAAATAACTGATGAGTTAAAAATGCAATTTTTGTGTTTAATAAATTAAAATTCATTATATATTGTAGACATAGTTCAAATGTGTTTGTTTGTGCATATGCACACACACACACAAACACACACACACACACACACAGACACAACTATAGTACTTAGACTTTTATACCACTTCACAGTGCTTTACAGACCTCTCTAAGCAGTTTATAGAATCAGCATATTGCTCCCAACAATCTAGGTCTTCAGTTTACCAACCTCAGAAGGACAGAAAGTTGAGACAACCTTGAGCCAGTGAGAATCAAACTGCCAAACTGCAGGCAACCAACCAGCAGTCAGCAGAAGTAGCCTGCAGTATTGCATTCTAACTGCTGTGCCACCATGGCTCACATATACTTGAAAGTGCTTCTAACTGAAATACTAAGTACTAATATTGTCCACACAATATTAATTACTAATACTTCTGGACAATATTAATATTGTCCAGAAAACCTTATACAATTTCAGAATATTAAAAAGGACAAATTAGGGCAAATTTCTTATGATTTTAAAATTTGTTTTTTAACAAATAAATTATAAAACTAATGAAGTTTGTAAATGCATTGCTTTTCATGTTTTGGAATATTCTCAGATTCTTAATTTGATTTATTCTGTAAACATCTTAAAACATCTTCCTGGCAATGTGAAACCTTTCACTACATTATGAAAGTCTAGAAATAATAATAAAGGGTTGCTTGCCAATATTCATTTCAACTTTGGTCTGAAGTTATTTATATGCTAAACTCATTTCTCCATTTCATTTACAATTTTTGTTGTTATTTTTATCTCTGTAAAATGATTGGAAGGCCAATTAAAAATAATTAGGTGATCAAACATAATTGGCTTGGCCTCAGAGTTTGTGAATAAGATTCTGTTCATGATAAATCCTACTTTCTTCAGTCATACCTCACCTTTTCCTCTATAGACAATTGCATTCCACTCACCCACCACCACCCAAAAGCTGCTATTAGGTATCTGAACACATTAGTAAAGTGAAACAGGAGACTTGGAGAAAGAATTGTAACAATTCTGAACTTGAACTGAACATGTGTGGCTGAACCCAAGCCATCTAATCTAATCCAATGTTGTCTTTGTTTAACTGATTGTGCCAACATTTAAATCCTTAAAACATAGATATCATCATTCTAGGCTGATAATTTCAAAACTTCAAAATTGCAGAGCATATATTTGCATGTATCTGACTTTTTAAATTTCTTCTACTTTAGACAATTAACAAAAATTCCAAGACAGTTATAGAACTGAGCCCTGATCTGAGTTACTATCTCTCTCTCTCTCTCTCTCTCTCTTTTCCCCCTTCTCTTTATGAACAGGGAGATGTTCCATGATGCCATAGTAGCTATGCTGGTGATACAGATATATGGAATCATTACCATTGTTGAACCTGCTTCTTTGATCAATGCTTTCATAGATCTCAACTAAATTTTCACTAACAACAGATGCCTTGGGGCTGTCTCAAATAGCCATGCATAGTAATCAGATGCCTGTGCCTATCTTTCAAATTTTGTTTGCTTTATATTCTTAAAAAATGAAACATTCATGTGCTTTGTAAAAGATAATTCTAAGGCATATGTTGAAGTTCCTTAAAATATGTTCCTGGAAGCAGAAAAGTTTCCTGTATTTTTATCTTATATCTAAAATTACCTTCTAAATAAAACTTTATACAGTGGTGCTATCCGCCACTTAGTAAATGAACGGTCATATCTGTTATAAAAATAACTAGCATACTAGCGTTATCTGTTATTTATATGACAAGAACCACATTACAAATAAACCATGCTGCCTTCTAATCTAGAGTAAATAATTTCTTACCTATAAGATGAATTCTATTTAAAGAATGATTAATTACAACCAAAATTATATACCATAATGCATCAATTGATCATTAAATCTATTCTCACTGAGCACTTATCTCATGAACAGAAGTGACAAAGTATTACTGGTAAACAATTACTAGAAAGTTCTAATATGTTCCAAATCAAGTAATTCATTAGACCCTTGCCAGCTGTGCTCTTCTACAGTTTTAGTCATCATGCAGCCACCAATGTATTATGGTTAAGGAAACATTGAACTCAACCACAATAGTTTGAAATACACCAAGTTTGAACTTATAAAAATAGTCATATTTTTCCCAGAAAGTTCTTGAGCTTTAACGAAATAAAGGTTAGTGATGGGTACTATTATAAAGATATATTTTTATAAATATGAAAATATTGGAACATGTAGTTGGGATGCGTGTGAAAATCTGTGATTTCTTACTTTGTCTAAGGGAAAAGTACATCATGCAATACTTTTTTTTGGTATAATTGCCACATTTTCCTTCCTTCCTTCCTTCCTTCCTTCCTTCCTTCCTTCCTTCCTTCCTTCCTTCCTTCCTTCCTGCCTGCCTGCCTGCCTGCCTGCCTGCCTGCCTGCCTTCCTTCCTTCCTTCCTTCCTTCCTTCCTTCCTTTGTCTCTCCCTTCTGTCTGTCTCCCTCATATTAAGGCTGGGTGTTGCTGCTGTTTTCAGTCATGTTAACAGAAAGCAAGCATAAAGCAAAAAAAACAACAACCCACTACTGCTAGTAAGTACTGAGACTCATATCTAAGAAAGGCTTTGAAAAATTTCCCAAATTCATCTGTACATAAATAGGATAGATAATTTTGAGAGACCATTTGCATTTCTACCATACGAACACCTGCATTGCACAGTTCTGGATCAGAATATGTTTAAGAAGTGTGGATTTGCTTCCTCCTTTCTCTATTATTATTTCTTAATGGAAGATATGATGCTGATATATCTCTGAGGCATCTGCTTCATTTAAAATCAACCCTTCATGTGACCTAAATCAAATGGGTTTGATATTAGACTGTAGCTGTCATGTTTAACATGCTACATTTTAGATGCAGGCAAAACTTCAATTTCTGAAAGTCATCATTTAATATTAAATAATATATCCAATCTTTTTAAATTGAAGGAATAACCTTCACCATGTAACACAAACTGTATTTAATGAATACAGTTTCTTGGAATTTATAATAGTGATCAACTATCAGCAGGACTTACAATTCTTACATTGAGAAAGATAGCAAAATATTCAAACAACTGAACTACCTTCTTGCATTTGTATTTGAATCTTTTAATAGTCAGGTTTTGCTTTTCTGTTACTTAAATTTGGAAAGAAAAAAATGAATTCTTAGTTGTAGTTCTGGCTTTGCTTTCTTTTAACCTTATATCTAACACTCTTATTAGTCTATGTTATATTCTTATTATATTATTAGCATTTATTGAAGAATACTTAGATCTATATACTGTTTCACCATGCTTTACAGTCCTCTATAAGCAGTTTACAGAGTCTGCATATTGGCCCCCAACAATCTGGGTCCCCATTTTACTGACCTTGGAAGTATGAAGGCTGAGACAACCTTGAGCTAGTAAGACCTGAACTGCCAAACTGCTGGCAGTCGGCAGTCAGCAGAAGTAGCCTGCAGTACTGCATTCTAACCACTGCACCACCATGGCTCTTGGAACAGTCAAATATTTCTAAATGTCTTGTTAGCAAGGAACTGCCAAGACAAAAGTAGAAAGGAATATCATTTGTTGCTTATCAGTATTGTTGATATACAGTGGAGGACAAGTAACTTTCAAATAGCTTGAGAATTTCACATATTTTGTTGTTGTCTCAGACTATAACATGGCAATAAGAGAACTGAAATTTGTAGCCTCCTTTGTAGGGTTCCTGATACCATTTTTCTCTGAAATTTGGAAGAACCAGCTTCAGAAATCAACAGGAAAGCACAGTGAAAATACAATGTTACAATTTCAACATAAATTATTGCAGGCATGACATCCGCTGTGGGAAATCCCATGATATCAACAGAAACCTTAACTGATTTATCATTCCCTGCTGAAGCAATCAGTCTCCTTCTCTACTTCAACTGCTCAAAATTCTTCTTAAAAAAACAGTGTGGGGGGGGGGGGAGATCCCTAATTGGCAGTGATATATCCCTGAGTTATTTGTTAATATATTCCCTTAGAGCATATGAAAAAGAAACTCACAGAAGTTTTAATTTATACAGGGATTAAAACACAGAAATAACCAAAGTTCCAAAAAGTAATGGCAAAAATTATATGTAATGAGCCTGAATCAATCCACCACTGAATGAAAAAAATCTCTCCTATTGAAGTTCATGAACTATAATCTGTCATGCTGGCCCAGTGCAAGTGGATATATGGATTCTTTTTGTTTTCCAGTCTAAGATTGAGGGGAAATCACTTCCCAAGGTCACCTGGCAGGATAAGGAAGAATAAGACTTGGATCTTAACCACTGCATCACATTGGCTTTAAAATATACATGCTCATTAAAATAATGACTGCTATTTTGCAGACGATGAGAGTGGAAGGAAATTAAGAGAGAAGAAATGCCATATTTATTTTTCTTATACCCTCAGGCTTATAATAATAATAAAGATATCACAGCAAGAAAAAATATATTAGGAAAATGGAATTGGCTCAGATGAAACTCAATGTTTCAGAGTTTTATAATGTCCAATTGGGACAGACTGCTTGCAATTTAACCACAAGCCTTGAAAGAAATAGATTGGCAAACTTGCCTTCCTCAAAAGAGCTGCAATTATTGGAGATTATTGGTTTTACAGCATTGGCCCTTAGTCTTCTGTGGCTATTTGTAATCTGCCTACTTCTGGTCACTTGCCAGCCATGTAGAACAGTCAATTTCATTCCTCCCCTGCCCCATTGCTCTTTTTCATAAGTCAATTGGTTCTGATGGTCTCTCTGAGGTAGAATGGGTAACATGAGTAGTGACCCAAAGCGAGCAATTAAAGCAGCAAATTTCCATGACCTCTGCCTTTCCCATGGCTTGTTATGTGTCTCCATGCTTGGTTAAGTAATTCATATATTAAAATAATCAAAGGTAATTATTGTTGACATGCTCTGAAAACTAATGTTTTCTTTTTTTCCCATTTTACTAATGTTGAAGATAATTTATATCTTAGAGGAATTATTTTACAAGTCTGGTATGTGGCATTTTCTCCCTTTTGCTGATGATCTTCCTGCTACGTTCTTATAATAAGCATTAAAATTTAAGTATACTGGTTCTTGGCAATTGTCTTGGGCTCATATTCATGATAACTGCTAACTCCCCAGGTCATACACAGCTTAATTGAAAATCTTCCTCACACTGAAGTCAACTTCAGGATTATCATTCTGTCACTGTGTTATCAAGAGACTTAAGTGTTAATAGAGATTCTTCATTAGGATTTCCACTCTCTACCTTAGTTTCTCACATTGCTCAATTGCTTTGAGATTTTTCTATTCCACAGCTGAAGGCCTTAAAAGAAAAAAAACAGAGAATTTTCATTAAAGAAGTATAGAAAGCGATCAATATCTGCCTTTCCCATTTATTATCCCCCCAATGTATTTTGCAAGAAACAAGCAACCATTCTCAGTCCTTTCTTTTCCTTCCTTTCCTTTCCCTTCCCTTCCCTTCCCTTTCCTTTTATCATCTATATTCAAGGGCATTAATTCTAGAGCAAAATTTCAAAAGGTGAAATAATTTCCAAAGCTCTTTCTAATAGCTGTCATTGAATGGCAAAATCTATTGTGTGGAGAGCCAATTACAGACTGAAATTATATATTTATCAGCATTTTAAAGTGCAGACCTCCAAGATTACAGCTAAAGTAAATTGGTGTCTCTTGGGTCCAGAACAAACAAATAGAAAAGGGCAATAAATGTGCTGAAACCAATTTCTTGTCAGGATTGCACTTTTGGTCAATATCAGCATGTGCTGGTACTCTGCAATTTTATCAACTTAAAAATTGTTCATTGCTATCATTGTAAAAGCAACATGTGATTATTATTATTTGTTTATTTGGCCAATGACTGGCAACATGAAATAAAAAAGAATAAAAGACAACAATTACAATCAGGATTGACAGAGAAAAATGGGTACAATTATATATTGACAACTATAAAATTGTTTTTAACTAGATTTTCCTTATTATCATTGCAGCAGCACAAAATTTGCTAATTGCACAAATGGTAGATGGGTTTATATCCTGGAGAAGATAGTTTGCATAGAAATTATCTGATCTCCCTAGAAATCTCTCTAATAGAGGGAGAATATAGGTTGATCTGATGTCTCCGTAGAATTTGCTGCACAATAAGACATGCAAGATATCTTCAACTTACCCATAGCCACATGTACACAATAAGAAGATTTTATCATACCTGTTCTGCAGACATGCTGAGGAGTAGACATTTAATATGGCTCTAAAATGCTATTCTACTCTTAGGAAACATTTGATCAACATATGCTTATGTAATCAGTTTTTTTGTGTGTGTGTGTGCGGGGGGAAGATAATACCCAACAAATGTTAACCACCTTGTAAGCTGATAGCTGTGGAGACTGAGGAAAAGATGATGACTAGATTTCAAGGGTGCTGAGGGGTTATAAGCTATGTTAAACTTACTAACTGTGATTGAGAATAAATAATGTTAACTGAAATATTAGGCAGGCCTGCTAACACACATAATGTGTTTTATATTTTATAGCAATAGCACCTAGACTTACAGTGTTATTTATAATGCTCTACAGTTCTCTATAAGAGATTTACAGAGTCAGCATATTGTACCCAACAATCTGGGTCCTCATTTCACTGACCTTGGAAGGATAGAAGGCTAAGTCAACCTTGAGCCTTGTAAGATTCAAACTGCTGGTAATCGGCAGTCAGCAGAAGTAGCCTGCAGTACTGCATTCTAACCACTGCGCTTATAACTCTTTTAAGTCATATACTTAGATTTTCAGTCTGACTTGTCCAATTTATGACTAGTATATAACCAAAAAAAAAGGATCAACTTGCTTTGTTCATGAAAACACCACTGTATGAAATACTAGCCCTCACATTATCAGATAGCTACTGAGCTCATTGCATTTTAGCCTCTTTTTTTCTAAAGCTGATAAGCCTCGGTCATACTGAGTTACACACATTTGCTATATATAATCTTATACAAAGACCAATGTATTAGTGCCATTGAATGGTGAAAAATTATGCAGTGTATTATGTTTTTTTTCCTATATTACTTTTAGAATAATGTAAAAAAATATTTGGTAGAATGAGAGGCATCATATTATATTAGGCATCCAGCCACTTTTTTTAGTCATTGGATAGAATGCATAGAATTGAAAGAAGAATAATGGTACTATCTAAAGTTCCTATGCAATTTGTTTAGGTGATTGAAAACTTTCCATGTTTGGGAATTGTGCTTACTTTCTGCTTTGGATTGCTAAAATGTTTATCTTAAATTTCTAATCAGGCTTTCATTTATCTTACACAGTTGACCTTTGCAAGCAGGGAAGGATGATGAAGTAAGTGCAGCCCTTTTGGCAACTGTGATTAGCTCCTTTCTCCTTCCCTCTTCCCTCTTTTTTTCTTCTCCTTTCATTCAAGAATTATTGAAGATATTTTTATACAATAAACTAATGAGAAGAAATGGACCATTTTTCTCTCTGGATCCATATAAATAATAATAGTAATTTGCTGTTTAAAAAGTGTAGGAATGTCAGAGAGGACTTTTCTGACTATGACAGATGTTGTGAATTTTTGTTGGTTTTTATTTTGCAGTATTTTTCTGATGCATTTGCTTTTGCCTCTAAAAAAATTACTGAAGTATTTGTAGATTTCAAACAGAGAAGGTTATTCCTTTTTTATTTTCTGTGTTTATTAATAATTCTAAATGATGTTTTCCTTGTAGCCTGGGTTTTAAAAGGCTATGGTCTGTTTCTCAACCTAGGTGTTATCTGAAACATGCTTGTTTGCTTTTAAATGGGGATGAAAATTGCTTTCCTACAGAGCATTTATAAAAGAGATGAATGTGAATGATCATTCTAAATGTACAAGGGGCATGATTCTTATAATTAATTTTTTCCTAGGTAATTGGAAAAAATATATAAGGTTTTTTAATATATATTTAACATTATCATTCAATGGTGCATTAGTAAATCAAAGTTTCTGACTCTGGAGCACATTAGTTCAAATGGAACTATTTTATAAATATAGGCTTTGGAAAACTCTTGAGATACCTAAGCCAGTAACCTATTTTTATAAAAGGTTTGTGGAAGAGGTGGTATTCAGCAAGTTCTGACCAGTTCTGAAGAACCAATAGCGGAAATTTTGAGTAGTTTGGAGAACCGGCAAATACCACCTCTGGCTGGCCACGCCCCTATGTATTGTCTACCTCCCGAGTCCCAGCGGATAAGCTGGATCTTCTTTTTCCCTGTACAGGAGAACAGAGCTGGAAAGCAGGTGAGTGGGGTGGAGGGAATGGGATTTTGCAGTAACCTTCCCTTGCCACGCCAACAAGCCACGCCCATCAAGCTATGTCCACCAAGCCATGCCCACAGAACCAGTAGTAAAAAATTTTGAAACCCACCACTGTTTTGTGGCAAACATAATCACACACACACACACACACACACACACACGCACACACACACTGTTTGGAAAAATTAGCTGGAAGGTTCTATTTTTAATGCCTTAATCATTTATTTTAAAACGAAATTAATACATCATAACTGTTTGTCTAAATTTATTTCATGTATTTTGTACACCACAGAAAATGGTTAATAAAACTGCATATAGTTGTTCTATTGTTAGGTGCCTTTGGAACTTGGAACATCAACCTTAACACACTAAATTAAAGTAACATCTATTTTGTTACATTATTGGTATTTTTAAGACTGAAATTCATATAATTCTTAATATGACTTTATGTTGTTTTCATAGCTAGTTAGCTGTATCCCCAAGATTTGGAATGTAACAAAATAATTAGGATAGTACATTTTTCATGCTTGTAGAATTGCCAAAATAAGTATTATATAAGATTGAAAAGAAAAAAGGTACACCCATTGCAACAATGTGTGTAACCTGGTAAATTTTGGCCCTTGTTTCATTTTAATTGACAGAGGACCAAGGAAGGTGACTTTGATCAATCTGGTCATTTTTTTGTGGATTTTGCTTTGTCCATGGAAAAAATAATCTAGTCCTTTTCCCTCTGAGGGGAGTACATTTATATATTTTTATTGTTTTGTTACATTTTATATGTCCATATTTTTCTTCTTTTTGGAAGGGGAATAATTAGATGTGATAAAACAAGAAAAAAATAAGATAAAGTATTGTCATGATTTTTAATGAGGAAAGAGTCCATTTATGGCGTTTAACATGGAAGAATAATAGTAAAATAGGAGCTTGATATGAAGAAATATAGTTATTCTGTGTAGAAGAACTGAATCATCTTCTTTTCAATCTAAAATTATCCAATTAACATAAAATATGGGCAATGAAGCATACTTAAGTGAAAAAAAATTCATTCCAGCTCATAGCTAAATAATAATTTTCATAGAGTTAGGTTATGGCTAACAGGTTGTACAGTTAAAATCAGGATTACATACAGTATATTCAGAAAGGAAAAGTGCTAACTATTATAGTTTCCACAATCTTAGTACCAGTTGCTGGGTACTAAGGGAACATGAGTAGGAGACAACCACTGGATTAATGTGTTGTCTTATATAAGTAGTAAGTATATGTAAAAATGTGTCATGTTTGTGCAATATAGAGGTTACATCAGCTTCTTTTTATTTTATTGACACGTACAATTTGTTTGGAGATGACCAAACTTCTATCTGTATTGCTAATGACAACAAATTTTATTTACAAGAATACCACTATGTGCCCACTAGTCCAAAAAGGACTAGTTCAAAAAAGACTAGTTGGCATATATTTTTGAACTCATGACTGGAAGAGCATTGCATCCCTCATTTTTTCCTCGTCCAGCAAATCACACTAAGCTCTTCTGGTGCAGTCTATTTCCTGCTCTGGACTACTTTGAAAAGCTGACTATATTCTAAGTCAGGGGTGTCAAACTCGCAAGGTCACATTGTCATCAGATGATGTATTGCGACTTTCCCCCCCTCACTAAACCGGGGTTGGGCGTGGCTAGCATGTGATGCATCTGGCATGTGGGCAGCAAGTTTGATACCCCTGGTCAAAGTCATTCCATGTGATCAGTATGTTTATTTTTTTGGGGGGGGGGGTTGGTTTTCCCTCAGAGGGTAGTCTTAGCTAGTTAATTATCTGAAATGGATAACCTGGATGAAGACTATTTATCAATGTACTTGATGTCTGTATCAAATGTGAAAGTAACTTGAGGCAGCTTATACTACACATAGCAATAATGTATTTTAAAAATGAAACAAATTTAATTAAACAGCACATGAAAAAAAAATCATCCTAAACTTTGACCTAAGTTGTAAACTTTCAACATAGCTTAATATGATTTATTTTTTATTTTTTTTATTTTATTTGGTTTGTCAATTGCTTATAAGTTAATAAGTATAAGTAAAAACATAGTTATGAATACATAGATACATATAAGAAAAATAAAAGAAACAATAGGACAGGGACGGTAGGCACACTGGTGCACTTATGCATGCCCTCTACCCTCTTAGGAAAGGGGTGAGGTCAATAGTAGACAGTCTAAAGTTAAAGCTTTTGGGGGGTTTGGGAAAGAAACCACAGAGTCAGGTAGAGTATTCCAGACATTGATCACTCTATTGCTGGTCGTATTTCCTGCAATCAAGTTTGGTGCGATTAACCTTGAGTTTGTATCTATTGTTTGCTCTTGTATTGTTATGGTTGAAGCTGAAGTATTCATTGACAGGTAGGACATCGCATGTATGATTTTATATACTATACTTAGATCGGACTGAAGACAGCATAGTTCTAGGTTTTCTAGGTCTAGAATTTCAAGTCTGGTGGCATAAGGTATTCTGCAATGAGTAGAGGAGTGGAGAACTCTACTTGTGAAATATTTCTCGACTTTCTCAACTGTGTTAATATCAGATACATAATGTGGGTTCCAGACTGATGAGCTGTATTCGAGTATTGGTCTAGCAAATGTTTTGTATGCTCTCATTATTAGTGTAATATTACCAGAGAAAAAGCTACGTAAGATTAGGTTAACAACTCTTAATGCCTTTTTGGCTATGTAGTTACAGTGGGCTCTAGCACTTAGATCATTAGAGATGAGTACTCCAAGGTCCTTGACAGAGTTTGGATCATCAACAAGGTCTTGACTATTCAGCCTGTATTTTATTTTATTGATGGTGTGCATGCCACTGCAGAAAAGGTAGGATCATGTGTAGCTGTCAGAAGGCATTCAGTTGTTTTTGGTCTTCTATGTCATAATTGTTTGGGGGTGCCCTACAAGATATTTATGACTTATGGCAATTGCCAGGACAAATCAATGCAATTTCTTGCCAGCAATTGCCTTCTTTTTGAGATACTGGGGTTAAAGTTACCTAGCCTTTAAACTCACTGTTTCCCAGTTTTAACCTGGTGCTTTAACAATTATGGCAAACTGGCTCTCACACTTAATAATTTAATAGATTAATCGCCTGAAAACTGAAAGGATTTTTTTCAGGTGGTGTTATCTTTACCTGCAGGATGCCTGAATGCAGGTAGGCATTTGGAGAGGCTCCTTTCTTGTCCCTACGTGGTTTATTCACTCACAGGAATTGAACCACCGACCTGCTGACATCAGCGGTGCGCAGGCCCAGCGTCTTACCATGTAAGCCATCGTGGCCTCCCATATTATAGAAAGGGCTATTTTTAGACAACCATGATATAAATTTATTTCAAGAAATAATCTGATTGAAGCATTAGTATTTGTCATATTTTTTTCAATAATGTAGAAAAATTAATAAAATTTGTTTAGTGGATTATAGTGGAGAGAGAAACTACTAATGTAAAGGGGATTACTTGGAAGGAACACATAGGCATCCTTTATTAATTCATCTTAATTATCTGCATTGTATTTTATTAAATAGGTAACCCATGACAGAAAATTTTTTAATGCTTGCATATTCTTGTCTAGTCATTTATTTTCTAACTTCAGATTTTTACTAAAGCAGACATTTTAACAATTTGACAATGGTGTCTCAAGTTAAGCTATGCCAAGCTGTAGACATCATTTATGTCTTATACACATATTCTGGTAGATGCAGCACAATAAAGCTATCACAAAACACACTATGTAGAAAGATGAAACTATAGCCATATTCACAGAATGTCCCAGGCAGTGTAAATTGTGTATTTATATAAAAATGGCAATATTTTTGAATACTGTGGAATTAAGTTTGTACCAGTGTGCTGAAGGACATGTAGAACAAGTTACTCAAGTAAAGAGATAATAAGGAATTACATGAGGATGATAAAGAAATGCAAAATTCCCGAAACATAGAAATTATATTTGAGAAATTTGAAGATTTTTTTTCAGCACCTTTGTGTATTCTTTAGCAAATTGTAGAGGGTCAGCACTGCACTAGAATATAAGAGAAAAGCAAATATAGTCTTATCTTTAAAAAGGGAAAAAATAGAACTCATGAAACTGCATCTCAGATTGACACTGATACTTGGAAAATATTATTAAACTGTCCGTTTGTGAACATTTTATAAAAAAGAATGCATTGCTTCATAGTAGTCAGCATGGGTTTATTCAAAGTTTTGCAGCGATAATTCAGCACCAGAAAAATAAACACAGATGGCTGATACTTCATTTAACATCTTTATAAACATAATAAGTAGATTTTACAAACAAGTTGTAGATTTCTCCAACATGGAGCACACTCAAACACAAGTAACAAGTTGCAAGTAACTGTTGCAAGTAACTTCAGCAGCAACTTGGGAGCTCAGAAACAGACATCAGTTTCACTTTAGTTCAGCAGGCAAGCAAGATACACAGCAAAGGAGAGAAGCAGTTTCATCTTTAATAGACAGTAAACATAGCTCAACATAGCTTCAGAGCTGCAGAGCTTAACATAGAGCCATGCCTAGGCTACTTTTTGTTTCAGTTTCCAACCTAGGCTAATTCTAGTTTCAGATTCCGAAACAGTCCTTGTTATGTCTTTGGGACTGGTTGGAGTCCCCAACCAGGTCTGCTGTTTGAGCGGGAGCACCAGCCGCTCCCATTGGCTGGCACCATTTGACAGCCGGCTATAAAAGGCGGCTGTCGAGCAGTGCCAGCCCCGTTGCCGCCAGCTAGCCTGCCTAGCGAGAAGGCAGACGTGGCAACCCTTTATTCATTGCAATAAAGCCTTTTACGTTTCACTCTGGTTCAGCCTCGTTCCTCCGCCGCTCTACAACACTGGCGACGAGGGCGGGATGTGATCAGAGGCTACCAGTAGTGCGATTCCGAAGAGCTGAAGCCACATAGAGCGAGCCACGGGCGCTGAAGCCGCTGATGCTCACAAAGAGCGCGAAATTCAAAAAGCCTCCGGGTTTGAGCTGTAGTCATTAGAGCGAAGTCACGGGTGCTGAAGCCGCAGCCGCCGGCGCTCACAAAGGGCGCGAAATTCAAAAAAAGCCTCCGTAGCCGGAGAGACAGACACCGCCTGATAAGCGCAGCCGCAAGCGCTCTTTTAAGAGCGCGAATTTTGAATCAAGACTGAAGGGACGAGCCCTGCCGTTTCCAAAATGAATGCCAATCCGACATTCCCGCCATTCAAGCCAGCCGAGGAAACGTGGGACTCATACAAAAACCGTTTCAGCTACTTCCTCGATGCCATCGGTTTAGCAGATGCTGCTGAGCACAGGAAAAAATCCTATTTCCTCAGCTACTGTGGGGCTGCGGTTTTTGACACCGCTACAGCACTAGTTGCTCCTCGCGCTATCAGGAGCATTCCGTGGGATGAACTCCAAGAGATCCTCTCCAACCACTACTCACCTAAGCCATCCCAGATAGCCAGGAGATATGCTTTCCGAACCAGAAAACAGGCTGAGGGAGAGTCAATTAATGAGTATGTGGCAGCTCTGAGGACAGCTGCCTTACAGTGTGGTTTCAGAGACTACCTAGAAGACATGTTATTAGACCAGATCATCTGTGGGGTTAGAGACCTTAGGCTTCAAAGACGTTTGCTAGCAAAAAAGGACTTAAACCTAGCTTTAGCCGTGGAGGAAGCCCAAGCTGCTGAGCTCTCTGCCCAATCAGCAGCTGAAATTCAAGGAACTCCTGTAAAACCCAGCAGTTCCACCATCCATTCAGAGGAAGTTTTCCTTGAAGAAGACCCCATAGACTCAACAGACATTAACCGCCTTAAGCAACAAAACCCTTCACAGGTAGGAGCAGGACAGAGAAACAACTTCGCCCCCAAGCAACCTCCCATTTGCCTAGCTTGCGGAGGCTCCCACTCTAGGGCATCCTGCAGGTTTAAGAACGCCATCTGCCTGAATTGTCAAAAGAAAGGCCACCTCGCTAGAATCTGCCTAGCAGGGCGAACCTTTCCTCAAAGACCTCCACCACCTAATACTTTCCAAAGGCAAGTGGAGGACTGCTATATCTGCTACCACGCTAACCAAACTTCCCAGACTCCTAATAAAATCAGTATTTCTGTTTCTTTAGAAGGTAAGCCCTGCAGGATGGAAGTAGACACGGGATCTGCACTTTCAATCATCTCCTGGGAAACCCTAAAGAAGATTCATCCCAGATTTGCGAAGAAGAAGCTGCAGAGATGCCACCTGACACTGCGGGACTACCAGGGCAAGAACATTCCTGTCCTCAGGAAAGGCAAGATTTTAGTTCAATTCCAAGCCTTTAAAGGCCGTTTGCCTTTGTGGTTGTTAATGGTGCCCTCCCCAGTCTGTTGGGGCTAGATTGGTTCCCCTTCCTCGGCCTTAGTGTAACTGGGATCCATGCTGTCTCAACTTCTGACGTAGACGCCCTATTCTCAGATTACTCTGATGTTTTTAGCAGCGAGCTGGGTTGTTATTCTGGCACCCCCATCTCCTTCTCTGTGGACCCCCAGGCAATTCCTCTTCGCCTTAAGCCACGCAGAGTGCCTTTCGCCATCCGTCCCAAGTTAGATTTAGAATTAGATAAGTTACTAAAGCAAGGGGTGTTAGAACCAACTGACTTTGCCAAATGGGAGACCCCCATAGTAACTCCACTCAAGAAAGATGGCAGTTTAAGAATCTGCGCAGACTATAAGACCACCCTCAATCGTTATCTACAGGTCAGCGCCTACCCTGTCCCTGTTATTCAACACCTGTTACACACCTTCGAACCCGGCTCCATCTTTGCCAAATTAGATATGTCCCAGGCATACCAACAGTTCCCTGTGGATGATCAGACAGCTGAGTTACAAACCATAGTCACACATAGAGGGGCATTCAAGTGCAAACGCCTCCAATTCGGCGTAAGTGTAGCCCCGGGTATATTCCAATCCCTCATGGAAAGGATTCTCCAAGGTCTCCCGGGGGTTGTCCCTTACTTCGATGACATTTTAGTCTCAGCAATTGACAGACCTCAGCTCATTCAGAGGGTCAGAGCAGTCCTAGAGAAGTTTAGGCAGCATGGCCTCAAACTTAAAAGGGAGAAGTGCGCCATTGCCACTAGGCAAGTGGACTTTCTGGGGTATAGGATAGATGCCTCTGGCATTCACCCAGTCGAATCCAAAGTAAAGGCTATCCATGAGGCGCCTACACCAACTAACAAGACGGAGCTCCAAGCCTTTCTGGGGCTACTAAACTTTTACGCCTCATTTCTCCCGCACAAAGCATCTATTGCTGAACCCTTACACAGACTGTTAGACAAAGAATCCCCCTGGCATTGGGGACCCAAAGAAGCCCATGCCTTCAAGTCAGTCAAATCCTTACTCACATCTGATGCAGTCTTAATCCAATTTGATCAATGACTTCCCCTGGTCCTAGCTGCTGATGCATCCCCCTTTGGGATTGGGGCTGTTCTGAGCCACAGGCTTCCCAACGGTTCCGAGGCACCAATCGCTTTCTTCTCTAGGACCT
Source organism: Pseudonaja textilis (assembly GCF_900518735.1). Next base: position 21,224,460 of record NW_020769322.1, on the reverse strand, counting down.
TCTCTACTGCAGAAAGGAACTACAGCCAAATTGATAAGGAGGCCTTGGCTGCAGTAGCTGCAGTAAAAAATTTTCATGAATTTTTGTTTGGGCACCATTTTGAGCTTATAACCGACCATAAACCACTCCTGGGGCTGTTATCAGGGGATAAGCAAACCCCACAGGTACTATCACCTAGAATGACCAGGTGGACTTTGTTCCTGGCCGCTTATTCATTCAAGTTGGAAAAAACCCTGGAAAAAACTTGAGTCACGCCGATGCCCTTAGTCGCTGCCCCCTACCAGTCCCAGTCGAAGACCCAGCACCTGTTCATGCCATTTTTGAAGTTAACGAACTTAAATTGCCGGTTACAGCCGAGGACATTGCTGCGCACTCAAAAAAAGACAGAATAGTTGCCCAAGTTATGGACTGGGTGGGAAGTGGGTGGCCGGAAACACAATACACCACTGACTTTGCTCCTTTCAAAACCCGTAAGCAGGAATTGTCGAAACTACAAGGATGTCTGTTGTGGGGGACAAGGGAAGTCATCCCAGCCACTCTTCGTGTACCCATCCTGAAGGTACTTCATGAGGGCCACCCGGGCATCATAAGGATGAAGGCTCTGGCCCGCAGCTACGTTTGGTCGCCCGGCATGGATGCCCAAATCTCCAACTGGGTAAGCTCATGCCAACCTTGCCAAGAAACCAGGGCTGCCCCACCAGCAGCCACGCCTACCAAGTGGGCACATCGACCTGGCTGGACCAGTACATGGCAGGACCTTCTTGGTTGTAGTAGACTCTTATTCCAAATGGATAGACTTGGCCCTACTACCCTCGACAACCACTCAAGCAATTGTTAAGGCCCTGACCCGCTTCTTCGTTACCCATGGGCTCCCTGACACACTGGTGTCTGACAATGGCCCCCAGTTCACGTCATGTGAGTTTAGCATGTACGTTGCCAACTTGGGCATCAGACACATCCTTACAGCCCCCTTTCACCCCGCTAGTAACGGGATGGCTGAGAGGGCAGTCAGGTCAGCAAAAGAGGCACTTGCCAGGTTTGGCCAGGAAAACTGGCACTCCAAACTGTCACGTTACCTCCTGAGCCAACATACGATGCCATGCACCGCTACAAATAAATCCCCTGCCGAGCTCTTGATGGGGAGACGCCTTAGGACCACCCTGGACAGGTTGCACCCCCACTACTGCCCGGACACCCCTTTAGGATCTGACAGTTTGGTCAGGGATTTTGCCTTGCATGACCTGGTGTATGCCAGGAATTATGCAGGGGATCCTCTGTGGGTACCAGGTCAAGTTGTGTCAGTCACAGGTCCTAGATCCTACAGGGTCCTCCTGGAAGACGGACGCCTGTGGCGTAGGCACGTGGACCAGCTCAGAAGGCGATGGAGAAGCACAACTGATACCAACCCAGCCCAACCTCCTAGCACCGAGGACTCCCTGCCGGTACCAGCCTACCCAGTCGGGAGCTCCCTGCAGGATCCGATCTACCCCATCGACCAGGAGAGTTTGCTGGAGGGCCCGAGCTGTCAACAAGGGACACCGAACCAACAGCCAAGCGAACCTGTCTGCCGGCCGGACCAAGCGACTCGCCAAGGTCAGCCCGAACATGGGGACTTACCTAATTCACAGAGCACCACACCTGACCGAACCCACTTCCCAACAACCTCCGAGATGATTCCTGGGGGCAAGGACTTGACGCCAGCCAGCAGCTTGCCCGGGTTGCGACGTTCTGGCCGCCAGCGCAGACAACCAACTTACCTGAAGGACTACGCATGCTCCCAGCTGGGGGAAAGGAGTGTTATGTCTTTGGGACTGGTTGGAGTCCCCAACCAGGTCCGCTGTTTGAGCGGGAGCACCAGCCGCTCCCATTGGCTGGCACCGTTTGACAGCCGGCTATAAAAGGCGGCTGTCGAGCAGTGCCAGCCCCGTTGCTGCCAGCTAGCCTGCCTAGCGAGAAGGCAGACGCGGCAACCCTTTATTCATTGCAATAAAGCCTTTTACGTTTCACTCTGGTTCAGCCTCGTTCCTCCGCCGCTCTACAACAGTCCTCATTGGCTGACTTAGTTGCTATGCCTATTCATTGGCTGACATTGTTACCATGCTCTATTCCAGTTCATGAATATACTCTGACAGGGTTTTTCAAGTAATGAAAAGTTAGTCCAATCTTCTATGAAAGATTGTGAGAAGACTGATAAATAGGAGAAACTACAGACATGAACAATAAACAGATGGATTATGAGTTAGTTGATTCCTATCTCGTAAATAGTGTAGCAGCTGAATACCACTTAGAAAAATCCCCAAAAGTAGAACATTCAAAGCAATTCCTCCTTAATGAGCTTAGTAATAAAAGCTGGCAAAAAGTTACGGTAATAATATCTAAGATTCTATACCTTGCCTTTGAAGTTTTTTTTTCTATTAAAACATTTTGTTGGAAGTCTATGCAATTCTTGCTTCCATCACTGTGTTCTGTGGTATGACAAGTTTTATAACAGGATACACACACACACACACACACACACACACACACACCCTGCCTAAAAAAATCAAAGTCCCTGTGCTGGGCTGAAATTTTAGGGTTCCATTCTTAATACTGTTCTGTACAACATATTTATAACTTAAATGTGCTGTTAAAAGCATTACTGCTGACTTTGCAGATTATCATGAAGACACAAAAAGCTGGACAAATGGACAGAAACAAACAAGATGAAGCTAATATTTTGTAAAGTTCTAAATTTGTGTAGGAAAAATTGAAGGCATTATAGAATTAGTAGGATCTTGAACCTGAACGTGAGCCAATAATGTGACAGCCTCAAACAAATGACAATAACCACAAAATCGAAATCTCTAAGCTGTATCAAAAGAACCACAGTGTTAAAATGTCATTATTCATTGTATTTTGCATTTGTTGGATCATACATAGATTGCTGGGTCCACTACTGAACACTACATCTTAGGAAAGATATTAGCAAATGGAGTGTGATCAGGATGGCAACCAACAAGCTAAGTGGGAGGGAAAGGGAGACCAAAAATTGGCATTTGGGGATATTTGTACTCTAAAGAGTAGCTAGTGGAGGGGAGGGCTGTTTTCAAGATTCTGAGTATCATGTAGATGGACAGAATTATTCAGCATTGTTATAGAATATGAAGGACAAGAAATAATGGATTAAAATAGAAGGAAACAGATTTTATATCAAGAAAAATATCCTAATGGTAAAATATGTTCAATAGTGGAACAGATTACCTTGGCTGGACTCTTCTTCTGAAGCTGAATATTATCTTTCAGAATGTAGCTACAGGGGAATCCTTTGTTACTTTAGGGTTTCAACTGGGTGGGACATCAGATCTTTTTTAATAATATTCTCTGATTTTAGGAAATTCAGGTATCATGGTAATGAAATTTCATCAACATAATGCTATAGAAAAAAAGGTGAAAAGTATAGAAATATGCATGTGATAAAAGAAAATGCATATAAGAATACCACATCCTAAAAATGAAGTGCAAAAGCACTATGAACTATAAATAAAATATTCAAAATAAATTATAAAATACTGCGAAATAAGTATTTTTCCAGGAGACTAACATTTTTTTTCAAATAATGGAGGAATGTGACAAATTAAATTTAACATAAGATTAAGAACTGAAAAAAATGTAGTAAGTCACTACTGGGATTATTCATTCTTCTTTACAGTTCATTCTGTATGATCATTCTGACAAAGATTCTTTTATTAAGCAGTTCTCTGGATGAAATAACTTTGAATCTATGTTGTAAGTTCCGTACAAATAAAGGTAACAAATATTGCTTCTTTAGCATATACATGCAGTAAAGTTATTTATTTTATATAACTTACATTATAACTATTTGCCAAGTGATATTAGACTTTGTAGAAGTAAATGTAACAATTTAAATTGAAGAATTGGTGAAATTAACTTTCCTGTTTAAAGGAGAAAATCCGTTTTTGTTTTTTGTTTTGGTCTGTAACCATGACTTCCGGATACATGGACCTTCAAAACTGCTCTGGGGATTTTTCATTACTCTTAACAGCGTGTTTCTCAAACCTATAAAATTTCAAGTGGTAGAAGAATTCTGGAAGTTGAAGTACACAAACCTTAATCCTGCCAGTATTGAGAACACTGTTTTCTCTCTCTCTGTTTCTGAGGAGGAAGGGAAACAGATAAGAAGAACATTCTGTCATGCTAGTGCAACATTGGATTTCATTTCATTTTTTCCCTCAGAATGTTAAAGTACATGTCCTCTGTCAAAGCAATCTATTTCTGAGTCAATGTTCTGCTTCATATACCAAACAGTGTGAAGAAGCGCTGCAGAAGCACCAAAGAAAGAGTAACGGAATATCATAAGGGAATTAAAGTACCTTAAATGAGATTCTGGTCCAAAGAAGTTAAGCTTTACATATAAAGTAAGGCTTCCCTTTCTGCTTGGTCATTTTCAGAGGACTGCTTTTAAAAAGAGGATGAATATATTTACTTTTCCATGCATAGTAGAAGTCCTCATTTATCCAGAAAGTCAAAAGTCAATAAAGCAAACAACAAATCCTTGTTGATTTTAACTTTTCTGGCCAAGTTTTGTATGTGCCTAGTATAGAAATCATATTATATCTATTTCTTTCTGTCCAGAAAAGCTGTTTTATCGGCCCTTAAATCAGCCTTCAATACTTGCAGCGGGCAGCATTATCCACTATACTACAGGCAATAGGCTTATATTTGACCTAGGAAGGTAAACCTAACTATTCTTTTATACATACATACATACATACATACATACATGTGTAGTGTGTAGATAGATAGATAGATAGATAACTTCTGTACATTAAAACATTGCACACAGCTTCAGATTTACTTCCTTAGCCTGCACATGACCATTAGACCCAGGAGATGTCATGGATTGAGTAAAATGTGATGAAACTCACTTAACAACGCTCTTGCTTAGAAACCAAAATTTTGGGCTCAATTGTGGTCATAAGTGAAAGACTATCTGCCTTCTTCTGCATGGCAGCCTTGTCCTAGTAAACTCCTCTGCCAATTTTCCTCTCTGTTAGAGGCACCAAAATAATCCAGATTCCAGATGAGATAAGGTCTTCTGCTGGAGCAGGGAGTTGGACTAGATGGCCTCCAAGGTCCCTTCTAACACTGCTATTCTATGATTCTGTAAGGATTTCCTGGTGAAGCAGGGGGTTGGACTAGAACAGGGGTCTTCAAACTTGACAGCTTTAAATCTTGTGGACTTCAACTCCCAGAATTCCTCCTCCAGTCATGTTAGCTAAGGCGGTTGAATTCTACAAATCTTAAACTTGCCAAGTTTGAAAATCCTTGGACTAGAAGACGACCTCTGAGATCCCTTCCAGCCCTAGATTCCTGTACTATTTCAAAGAGTCTTCTGAAGCCAGGATTTGTGTCCTTCCTTCCTCTCCTTTTTTTCTCCCTCCCTCCATCCCTCCCTCTTTCCATGTATCTATCTATCCATCCATTCATTCATATATCTCATTCACTTTTTCCTCCCTCCTGCTCCCTTCCTTCCTTTCTTTCTTTCTTTCTTTCTTTCTTTCTTTCTTTCTTTCTTTCTT
>NW_020769322.1:21072494-21218871 GCF_900518735.1 Pseudonaja textilis | reverse complement strand
CTTTCTTTCTTTCTTTCTTTCTTTCTTTCTTTCTTTCTTTCTTTCTTTCTTTCTTTCTTTCTTTCTTTCTTTCTTTCTTTCTTTCTCTCCCTTCCTTCCATCCCATCTTTCTTTGTTTATCCCTTTCTCTTTCTTTCTCCCTTTTTTCTTTCCCTTTTCTTTCTTTCTTGTTTCTTCCTTCTCTCTTTCTTTCTCTCTCTCTCTCTTTCCCTCTCTCCCTTTTCCTCTCCCTTTCTCTCTCTTTTTTTCCCTCTCTCTTTCTCTTTCTCTCTTTCCCTCTCTCTTTCTCTTTCTCTCTTTGTCTTTCTATCCCTTCCCTTTCTCCTTCCCTCTCTCCTTCTAAAGCTAGGAGAGGAAACACACCTGAAACAAACATACACACACACTTCCAAGTGCCCACCTGAAACAAACACACACACACACATTTTCAAGTGCCACTCCTTACGAGGGTTCTTCCTGGCCAGTCTCCAGTCCCATGTTGGAAAAGTCAGCAGGCAAGGCTCCAAGTCCAACAAAGGGGCTGCAGGTTGGACTTCCTCCCCTCCTGCTTTTGGGAAAAGGAAAGGGCTGGAAACTTCAAGCGAGGCTCGTGCTGCAGCGTCGTACCCCGCCCCCAGCAGCTCTGGGCTAGGGAAAGATTTGGCTTTCCCAACTGCTTGAAATGTTACTTTTATCCCACAGCTGGTGACAGAGGAAAAGGCAAGCCAGCCAGAGCTGTTGCCACTTGGCTCCCTGCCAGCCCACATCTCATCCCCTACCCAGATTCTCCAGCATCTTGTGGGGCTTGCCTGCCAAGAGGCATGAGGGAGCAACAAGAAAGCACGAGGCTATTCTGCCTGCATCACCCCTCTGCCAGCCACCCGTCCCTCACCGAACAAGCATTTTGGCAATTGTTGGGAGGCAGGGGAGCTTCATTTGTTCAACTTCTACCTATTCACCATTAGGCACCACAAAAAAAGGAGGAGGTTAATATGGCCTGACAAGAAAAGAGAGCAGCGAGGAAATTAGCACTCTCTAAATACTGTTTAACTCTTTCCTCATCAATATTCTCGTGTGTGTATAGTTTCCCATAATAGTCTCATATGATTTCCTTCTTCTCTTTAGTACCATAGCAAACTTGGCCTTGGTCATCTATTAATTGCAATATTTTCCTTGATTCTTTCTTCTTTCTCAATTTATATGCTAACCATCTACCTGGTTTATTTGCATCTTCAAAGTAGTTCTGTTTAGCACCTCTGATTTTCTGTGCTAATTCTTCTTTTTCTATTAGACCCATTTTATGTTTAATTATATCCATTTTTAACTTAATGTCCTTTTTCTGTGGCATTTTCTGTAGCTCTTTTTCAAGTCCTTTATACTCATCCTCTAATGCCTTAGAGGCTAGTCTTTTCATGGTATTTCTTTTCCTTGTGTAGTTGATTATCAAGCCTCTAGCATATACCTTCATTGTATCCCATACGTTCTGGATTGATGTATCTTCTTTTTTTTGTTTTCTCTAAAGAAGAAAGCCAGTTCTTTCTCGATCCACTGTGTGAAGTCTTTTTCCTTTAATATAGTATTATTTAGCGTCCATCTAGATCTTCTTCTTTGTCCTTTCCATTTAATTGTCATTGGATTGTGATCTGCCGAAGTACTTATTCCAATATTTATTTCTTGAATATTAGCTATCAATTTTGTTGACTTCCATATCATATCTATTCTGGACCATGATAAGTGTCTATTTGAATAGAAAGTGTATTGTTTAGTTTTAGCATTTATTTCTCACCATGTACCTTTTAAGTTTATTTCATCTACCATTTTAAAAAAAGATTTAGGGAGAGTCTTTCTGTTTTGCTTTATTGTTTTCTGTGCTGTATAGTCCAGTTTATTATCTATGATTTCATTAAAATCTCCCATCATAACTATATTAGCACAGTCCAGTTCAATTATTTTCATATGTAATTTTTTATAAAATTCTTCTTGATTGTCATTTGGGGCATAGATTGTAATCAGGAGTGTTTTCATATTATTGTCCATTATTTCCACCATTAGTATTCTTCCATCGTCATCAGTATAGATAAATTTCGCTGGGATAATATCTTTAATGTATAAAACCACTCCTCTTTTCTTGCATTGTGTCAAAGAAGTAAATATTTTCCCTAATTTTGGCTGTATCAACAATTGTTCATATTGCTTTTTGATATGTACTTCTTTTAGGCAGATTATATCAAATTTTAATTTCTCTAATTTATGGAAAGTTTTCCTTCTTTTAACAGCTGAGTTAAGTCCATTTATATTAATTGTTATCAATTTTTTCTCTTCCATGGTTATATTTTATAGTTAGGTTTAGCAGCTCTTGTAGATCTTAGTTCACGTTGTTCTTTGGCTTCCACCTTTCCACCTACTGCACCTTCTTCTTTTTCAGTAGCCATTTGGCAGTCCTCTTGGAATTCAATTAGTGAGATTTCTTTTTCTGCCTTTTCCTCTTTCCCTCCAAAAAATTCTGTGTAAAATGATTCAGCTTTCTCAATTGAGTCAATTCTATGTCTCTGTTCTTGCCATGTGAATATTAAACCTTCTGGAATCAGCCATCCATAATTCACCCCCTTTTTAAGTAGCATTTTGGTCAGAAATCGGTATTCTCATCTCTCTCACTCTTCTGGGTACTTGTTTCAGAACCACAATCTCCCTGTCTTTATATTTCAATGTTTTCTCTCTTGCCACTTGCAATATTTGTGTGTTAATGGCTTTCTTTGTAAATCTGATGTGAACTTCTCTTGGTAGGCTATTTCTCATTGCATATCTTGTGAAGACTCGATAAACCTCATCTATTCCATCCATCATCTTCTCTTTAGTAATTTCCAAAGCTTCAGCCAAAATTTCTATCATTATCTCAGCTAGGTTCTGTCCCTTTTCTTCCTCTGTTTTGGAATCTGAGATAAAATTGTGATCTGTCCATCTCCCATCTTCAGCATCCCACTTTTATCTTGTTCAACCACATTTAAGCAGCTATCAATATCTCCAATCTTCTTTTCTCTTTGTTTGTCTTCTTCAATTTTTTGGAATCTCTCATCATACTTCATCATCATTTGTTGAATGTTCTCCACCTTTTCATCAGTTTTCCCTGTTCTCTTTTCAATATTCTCTGTTCTTATTTGAATATTTTGAATTCCTTGCATAATCATCTGCAGAGTCACTTTTTCCTGTTCTTTTTCTTGCTGTAACATTGTCTGTATTGAACGTTGTCATCCAGATGGTGAAGAGGAAGAAGTAGAAGTTGAGGAACCAGAGGCTATTAATTTCCTACTCATTTCAGACAATTCAAAATCTTCAGGTTCTTCTAGACCTTAATCCACTTGTGAAATAACCAATTGCAATTCCAAATAAAAATAGTAGGAAAAAAGAAATCAAATAGTAATAATAATAATAATAATAATAATAATAATAATATTTCTTCAGGTTCTTGTATACCTTAATCCATTCGATTGGCTAGATAGCAGTAAAAACTCAAAACTGGAAGAAAAGACCATAAACACACACACAAAAAGAAAAAACTGTTAAATCCTGAAAAAGACGGAAAAGTAAAAAACTAAAAAACTAAAAAAGAGAAAAGGAAAGTTCTTCAGGTTCTTCAACACCTTAATCCAATTAAGAGGTCTCAGGTATAAAAGGATGCATAAAAAAAAGAAAGCCACAAAAAAATAAAAAAATAAAAAAAACCAATATGGAGGGTAAAAAAAAATACAAGGGAGGGAGAGAAAAAAAAAAGAGACTACCCCCTTAAAAAGAAAAGGAAGGAAATGATTAATACTAAAGGTTTTCTTTTAAAATAAAATGCAAATGTAAAAAATTTGACTTCAAAAAACGAAAAGAAACAATAAAACAAGTTCCGGAAGGCCAAAAATCCAAATAGCTATTACGAAAAGTAAACTAGTAAGGAGGGGGTTTGTTAAAGTAAGAAATAGCGCAGCTTAAAAAAAATAAAAAGAGCACACTGCACCTTGTTTGGTTATCCAAGGCTTTTGTTAAAATGTATAACTCTTTTCTCTAGTCTATCACCTTTTTTTTTTCTATAAGCTTCAGCACCAGACTCCAGCTGTTTATAGAAACCCAGAAGAGCACCTGCAATAATACTCTCCCATGCTCTTCCCCCTATCTTATCAAATAGCAATGTCCTTGAAAAGAAGTCTCAGTTCTTTCTCAACTTTGTCTGGTCCAAGCCTCTAGTTGGCAGTGTTACAAAGTTTCTTTGCTTTCACTTTCCCCCTCCTTTTCCAAACAAAATATAATAAAAATTAATTAAAAAGGGAAAAAGATATTTAAAAAGATGACTAAAAGGGAGTCTCTAGCCTAGAATATTATAAAGTCAAAAAGGAGAGAAAGAATAGGTGAAAGAAGAAAAAAAAACCAGTCCAGTTTCAAAATATAAAATCATGTGTAGAAAATCCAGCAATGAGAAAAAAAATATACATATTACTTCGACATTCCTGTTTAAAATCGCCACTTAATCACTTCTGTCAAAACTTTTACAGATTCTTTCTTTTCCTTAGGGTGTCCTTTCAAATCTTAAAATAAAGAAAAAGTTCTCACCAAACCAGCACACTTTCTCTTTCTGTTCTCTTTCGTTTCAAAGCTGTCCCAACTTCAGCAGCTTTCATGGCTGCCTCTTTGCCGCTGGCAAAAAGAGCTTCTCCTGGATCTATCAGGGACTTTGCGGTATCCCTGGGATTGACAGGATGCGCTCTTTACATTCAACATTTCTTCGGGATGGTTTAGATCCAATTGGACCCTCCAGGAGCAAAGATATCAGCAGTGATCTCAGACCTCCAAGGTCTCATGCCGTATCATCGCGATGCCAGCTCTGCCCTAATTTACGCCAGATAGCTAAAGAGATTGAAACAATGTTAGAAAGCAATATAGCGATGATGGAGTTAACTGAAGCACTCAAGAAGCAAAATAATGGAAAGGCACCAGATGGACTTCCGGCAGAATTTTATAAAACACTACAAGAATCATTGAACCTTCCATTGCTAGAAGTTATGAATGAAGTTATGTTAAAGAAGAAGATACCTAAATCATGGTCAGAAGCTTATATTACACTTGTCCCAAAAGAGGAGGCTGATCCATTACAAATCAAGAACTATAGACCTATTTCCTTACTAAACGCAGATTATAACATTTTTGCTTCAATATTGGCAGAAAGACTTAAAAAATACTTAAATAATTTTATCCATCTTGATCAAAATGGATTTCTGCCAGAGACAAATTAAAGATAATATGAGAGTAACCTTGGATATTCTGGAATACTACGAGGCACACCCTGAAAAACAAATGGCTTTGATATTTCTAGATGCACAGAAGGCATTTGATAATGTGAATTGGCGATTCATGTTATTACATCTGGAACAGATGGACTTTCCTAAAAAAATTATTCAAGCAATAGAAGCTCTATATCATAAGCAAACAGCAAAGGTAATGATAGAGGGAGAACTGACAGACTCTATTGATATAAGAAAAGGAACAAGACAAGGGTGCCCACTATCACCTATGTTGTTTGTGTTAACCTTGGAAGTGCTAAACAGAAATATTACAGAAGAAAAGGATATAAAAGGGATGAAAATTAAAAAGGAAGAATTTAAGTTGCAAGCATTCGCAGATGATCTGGTTTTCATTTTAGAAGACCCACTAGAAACATCTTTAAAATTGATAAAAAAGATAGAGCATATGGAAAGGTGGCTGGTTTGAAAATAAATAAAGATAAGACAAAGATTTTGACAAAGAATATGCTATTAAGACAAAAGGAAGAACTGGCAGATCTATTGAAAATTCAGGTCACGAATAAGATCAAGTACTTGCGGATATATTTGACAGCAAGATGCAGTACACTAAAAGAGAATAATTATATCAATTAAACAGCAGATAGCACTAGATTTGGCGAAATGGGAGAATTTACAACTGTCATTAATAGGGAGAATATCAACAATCAAGATGAATATATTACCCAGAATTTTATACTTGTTCCAAACAATTCCAATTAGGCTTGGAAAAGATTACTTTGAAGATTTAAATAAAATTGTGTTGAAATATATATGGCAAGGTAAGAAAGCGAAAATAAAGTTAAAATTTTTGCAAGATGCTAGAATAAGAGGAGGATTTGGTTTGCCTAATTGGGAGTTGTATTACCAAGCAACAAATTTGATGTGGGTTAAGGAATGGATAACATTAAGAAATACTAGATTGTTGACATTAGAAGGACATGATCTGTTTTGGGGGTTGCATGCTTTTCTATGGTATAAAGGAACTAAAACACAGGGGTATTTTAGAAGACATTATATACAGGAGTCTCTGTGGTTAAACTGGGAAAAGACTAAAAGACAATGTTATTTGAAAATTCCAGTCTGGCTATCGACTATTGAAGCATTTTCTCATCCTATAATATATAAAAAGGAACAAACAGTTAGATATGGTGAAATATTGAATGAAAAGGGTGAACTTAAATCTATACAAAAATTAGAGGAACAAGGTATAAAGATGAATTAGTTTTCATATGTGCAAATACATTCAAGGTATGATGAAGACTCTAAAACAGAACGTTTCTATGATAAACTGACTGATTTAGATAAGATTTTGACAGGTACTGATGAAAAGGTGATTAAAAAATTGTATAGATATTTATTAGAAATTAAACTAGAAGAAGAACAAGTTAAAGAAACTATGATTGCTTGGGGGAAGAATTTTGGATATGGGATCGATTTAGAGAAATGGCAAAAGTTGTGGTCTCAAAATTATAAAATGACAATGTCAACAGCATATAAAGAAAATTTGTATAAGATGTTTTACAGGTGGCATTTTCCTCCAACAAGAATAGCAAGAATGTTCAAGAACAAATCTGAAAAAGGTTGGAAATGCCATCAGACACCTGGCTCATATTACCATATGTGGTGAACTTGTGCGGATGCTAAAAAATATTAGACTAAAATCCACACATGGTTGGAAAAAAATGACAAAAAAGCATATAGATTTGAAACCAGAGATATTTTTATTGGGAATTTTACCTGAAATATATAGTAAAGAATTGAAATACCTGAATGTAAATGTATTAACAGCTAAAAACTGGAAAAATGAGAAAATACCATCACAGGAGGAAATCATTAAGAAAATATTGGAATGTGCTGAAATGAGTAGATTGACATTTGAAATCAGAGAACAAGATGATAAACAATTTTATAAAATTTGGGATCTATTCTATCAATGGTTAAACAATAAAACATGGTAATGAAATATGTAGATTCTTAGAAAATAATAAATATATAAAGATGTATTCTTTTCTTATTATATCTACAAAATGATTGTAGGATGGATTTGAGATGGTAATATGAACTGTCATAAAACAAAATATGATTATTTCCTAAAACATGAATGAATAAAAGTATAGTCAAATGATTGATGAACAATGATATTAATGTATTTAATACTTGATTGAAAATATGAAAATATATACAATATAATTGTAATTGAAGACTACGAAATGGAAGCACAAAAGAATTTGTAAACCAACCGGCACACTGTATGTGTATATATGGAAGATGGCTTGATGTTTTTATGTTTTGTTTGTCTATGTTCATTTTAAAAACCAATAAAAAAAAAGAGCGGCAAGAAAGATGCAAGAAATGAGGCCAGAAAGCGAAATCAAGTCCACACCCCCACACAAAGCCCCTCACCTGCTCTGCGCACTCGGCCCCGCTCCCCGCCCCACCACTTCACTCCCACTAACCATTTCCTTGGTTTCTCAACCGTCTTTTCACACAAACTTCTCCCACATGACCCTTATTGGCCCACTGTTCAAGCAGCTTTAGTTGTCAATTTCTAGCATTATCTCTGTTTGGGTATTAAGTTACAGCCTCTTTGGGCAATGAGGAGTATTGAGGATACCCAGAAAGGTGGGAAAAGGTTGCCATGCTCACCCTTTCTCTTGGTTTTCCCCCATGCCTGCTAGCACCCAGTCCCATTAACCTGCAGTTCTTCTTAAAGCTGAGCAATCATACTCTCCCATGAAACACGCCCCTCCCCCTTTAAAATGGTGGAAGAGGGAAAGGTAAACCAGCCAGGGCACAGTTGTTGCCACTCGGTTCCCTCCCTGCCAGCCTGCATCACATCCCCTGCCTGGATTCTCTGCTGAGGCTCACCTGCTGGGAGGTGGGGGGGCCACTAGGAAGCATGAGGCTATGCCACCTGCATCACCCAGGGCAGCCATCCCCCCCTCACTGGACTGAGCATTTTGGCAGAGTGCAGGCTCCCACTGTGACATCAGTACAAATTCCATAGGCTGGAAAGTATGGCTGATGGCGGGGAAGGAAGATTTGCTCTAGTGAAGCTTGACTGCCTTTTGGGCCCTGCTCTGGGCTGCCACCTGCTCGACCTCCACCCCACCTTGGATCCCGCATCAGCCTGCAAAAAGGGGACATGTTGCTTCCAGGCCAGCCCAACTGGCAGATGGGAGAGCAGATGAACCTCGGGCGAGGCATTTTCTCTCAGGCCTCCCACTTGGAAGGTCCCACAGAAGCTGAAGCTAAGCCCAAAACGCAGCCGAGCCTCGCCATGCCCCCCAGGCAGCCCTTTGGCTGATCGCAGCAAACCTGGTGTGGATCTTCCTTCCCCGCTGTCAGCATTAGGCTCTCTCACAGCATTCTCAGTGGCTGCCTGCAGTTGCCCAAAGTATGCAGGTCAGCAGGAAGGAGAGGGAAGGGGCCGTAGACAAAGGGGCGATATGGGCGAGGTAGCGTCATGCTCCCTAGCATCCCCCACCCCGCACCCACCCCTAGCAGGCAAGGTCCAGAAACTGTGGAGAATCCAGGCAGGGAATGAAGACCCAAGAGGTGATGGGTCAGCCCTGGCTTGCCTTCCTCTCTGCCACCAGCAAGCCAGGCATACTGGAGGCCAGAGGCAGTGGAGGGAAGCTTACTAGGTCACGAATGCTGCATGGGATGGAGCAGCGGTGCTGGTGGCTAAGCAAGCCAGACAGGGACAGTGTGGGAGGGGGCAGCTAGCTAGGCCCCAGCCAGTGCCACCATCTGGGATGGGGCCACGCCGGTGGGGAAGCCAGCCAGCTGAGCCTGGGAATAATGGGGACCCCTGCCAAATCCGGGAATGGTGGGGGGCTAGTGCAACTTGCAGGCTTACCTGTGAACAGTAGGCAGATCAGGGCTGCTCAGTTGAGGTGCAGGCACCACATGGGAAGGCTAGAATGGCAAGCCACAAGGACCCAGCATGCATCATAGAAAGGGAGGAGTGACTGGGCAGAGTGAGCAAGCATCGGGCAAACCACACAAGTGAGCATCGAGTGAGCAGAGCAAGTGGTGACTGGGCAGCCAGATTTGGAGTGTGGCCAGCCAGAAGTTACTACCAGTTCGGCAACCCACACCAAATCCTTCCTACTGGTTCACCCAATCCGCTGCAAACTGGCTGAATACCACCACTGATTATGCCACAGTGTCACTGTATATTATTTGTTTCATTGAAATGTTCAAATATTTGGAATATAACATTTGAAAGAAGCACATCTGTTAGATCTGGGAGGATAGGTCCAAGAACGGAGACAAGACTCAGATAGCAACAACAGCTCTTTATTAGTGACTTCAGATCTGAGCAAACTATCCCAGCCGCAGAAGCCCCTTATATCAGGCTGGCTGTGGCTAGGCAGCCAATGACGGCGATTTGAGTTTACCGCGCTTGGTTGGGCCAATCGCAGCAGCCCGTTTACTAGCCAATCAAATCAGTCTGGGTGACCAATCATGATCCGCTATTAGCGAGCCAATCAGAGTTGCAGGCTTTCGAGCCTGCTAGTCCAGAACACCCCTCCCCTCTCGGTTCTGTTTAAGGGGCGGGGTTATGTAGTCTCGCAGGTAGGCGGGTCTTCATACCTGTCTACCAGACTTGCATAATTCCAATTGTCCGTGTTCAATTTCGGGTTCAGACGGACTGCTTGCTGGATCTAACTGGAACAGTGAACCGGTGCCATAGTTGTGACTCTCCTCTGCTGACCTCGGGGTGATTGAGTCATCAGCTTCGTTGCTACTGCTATGACTCCCTGGGCTCGCTGAACCTGCTTGGTTGCTGCTTCTAGGTGAAGTGTTCGTTTGCCCAGGTTCAACTACGGTTGGTAAGTATTGTAAGCTATGATGTGGTGATCTCGGGGTTAGTTCTGATGGGACAGGTGTAGGTTCTATTATAGGACTCACAGCTTCCCCTCCCCCCCTGGTGTTGAGGTTGGGCATTTCCATGCTCTGCCATCAGTGGTCAGTAGGCGGTAGGAGTGGGGGCCCGTGACTTGAGTTATTTGAGCAGGAATCTACAGGGGATCCCCTGAAAAGTTTTTTGCAAATACAAGGTCTCCTACCTTAAAGGCACGGTGCTTGCTGCTGGAGCCCAGGGGTTTTTCCAGGGTGTAAGCAGGGTGTAACCAGTCTAGAGGTGATCTGAGTTTCCTGGCCATCAGGAGTTCAGCTGGGCTCTTGTTGGTCGTGCTGTTAGGTGTGATGTGCTGGAGAAGGAGCATCCTAGTGACTTTATCATGGATTTTTCCTTGTTCCATTTTTTGTAGAGTTTTCTTTGTGAACTGAACCATTCATTCAGCCCTACCATTCACCACTGGATGAGCCATCGATGTGAGTACGTGTCGGATGCCTCGTTCTGCTAGGTATTGTTCGAAGGCTAAGGCAGTAAATTGGGGCCCATTGTCGGAGACCAGGACATCGGGTAGGCCGTGTGTTGCAAAGAGTCTGTTTAATTTCTTGATGACTGCATCTGTAGTGGTTGTTTTCATTTTATTAACCTCAAGCCAATTAGAATATGCGTCTACTGTTATTAGGAAAGTGTGTCATTTAGTAGGTCGCACAAAGTCAATATGAATATGTGACCAGGGACCTCTGGGTGTTTCCCATTCTGCTGGTGGAGCTTTTGGTGGGGCTGAGCAGTTTTCTTGGCATCTGTTACAGGAGGCGACCCAGGTTTCAATTTGTTTGTCCATACCTGGCCACCAGGCGTAGCTCCTCGCACGATGCCTGGGTGTCTATCGTGTAGTATTTGTAGGACTTTTTTTTGTAGTTTAACTGGTATGACCACTTGGTCTCCCCATAATATGCACCCCTTTTGTGAGAAAAGTTCTGTCTGTCTGTTCTTGAAGGGTTTAAAGGTTTCCTTGGGCTTGTTTTCTGGCCATCCCCTCTCCACCCAACCGAGAACTCGTGCCAAACATGAGTCTTTTTTGGTTTCAAAGGCGATGTCCTGCACAGTTAGTGGAGGTGAGGGAATTGTCTCGATTTGTAGTATTGGTAGCATGGGAGCTGGGTCATCTTGCAGTTCGGGTAGTGGAGAGCGGCTCAAGGCGTCTGCGTGAGGAATAGATTTTCCAGGGCAATGCCTTAGTTGATAGTCGTAGGCAGCTAGGAACTCCGACCACCATGTCATTCTAGGGGATAGAATGTGTGGAGTGGGTTTGTCGCCTGCCAGGATGCCAAGTAATGGTTTATGATCTGTGATGATGGAAAATGATCTCCCATAAACATATTCGTGGAAACTTTTGATTGCAGATACAATTGCAAGGGCTTCCTTGTCTAGGTGACTATAGTTTCTTTCTGTCTTTGATAAGGTTCTCGAAAAAAATGCAATTGGTGCTTCGGTACCGTTTGGTACGACATGGCTCAGGGTGGCCCCCACCCCAAAAGGTGAGGCGTCACAAGTAACAGTCACTAAAGTAAAAATCACAAGTAAAAATCACTAAAGTAACAATAAAAGTCAAGATTGCAAAATAGATATTAGATTTTCCTTTGGTTTTCTTTTTATAGGTGCCAGGCATTGAGTTCTTCCTAAAGTAGAATTTTAGCAATTATATTAATATGTATTGATATAAAACTTATCCAAATTTACCTAAATAAGCACTCACTGCATTTTTATCCTCTCGTCTTCTCTCTTTTCCTTTCCTCTGACCTTAGAAGACTGGACCAAAAAGTGCTGATAAGGGAATAATAACACATGGGCAGAATACCATGCAACTGGATAATGGGTGGAGCAAGAGGTTCAGAAGAAACCATTCCTAATTTCTCAAACTGTAAAGGAGATGGGCAGAAGATTGTACCTTCAAACTTTTAAGAGTTTGTCAATGAAGTTTTACAAAAAGAAAAGTTAGTTGATCTGTCTGTGATTTCGATTTGGCTGCAAGGCTGATATTCCCTTCCTTATATCAGATTGGCTTAGAGGACTGTAATTACAATGTCCATCTCAACCTATCCAGACTCATTGTAAAATGTGAAAAACCCCATCTATCATCTGCTATCATCTGATAGGATTCTTCATAATGCACAGTTCTGTGTGGATTGTGTGTACAGAAGTATTATGACAAGTGTTGAGGGGGTACTTTGCTTTGGCAAAGATTCATGCAAAGTACCTCCTTTGAAATTGTTTATCGAAGTAATAATGCCCCTTCAACTTTTAACAAGCAAATGAAGCAAACTTCAATAAAGTCATCCAGTTAGCTGCTACAACAGTATATTCAATCCCATTAGTAATTGAAAAAACATAATACATACATACATACATATATAAAGTTTCTATATTGCTACAACTTATGTAAATTCCTAAAAAGTATAAAGATTGTATGAAAAAATTGTTCTGTTCTAGACAATGACCAGTAAAACAATTGCTTTGAACATTTTTAATTGGATCCTTAACTCAGTAAAAAATCAGAATTAAGTCAACAAAAAGCTATCCTTTGCTGAAATAGATAAATCAATAATGTTGTTCACACTTTTCAAAACTTCCTATTTACAGAAACCATTGAAGGACAAGGTGAGGATAAGCTTGCTTTTTGTTGTTTTTCAGACTGGAACTTGATCTCATTACTAAAGCAAAATTCCAGAAGATGGTATTCCTTCTTGAATTTTAAATAGTCAACATAAATAATGATAATAATTTTAATAACTTCCAATAATAGATGGTAATTGAAAAATAATTTTATCACTGGTAGAAATAGTATAGGATTATTATGTATAAATGATTAAATTTATAGGCAGAAGAGAGACATACTATTAATTCCTTTTCATTAATTTATCAAACCAAGCCCTAAACACACCATTATTACATATTCAGTTTACATATTTATTGAATATTACATGCTTCTAATGGAAAGTTGAATAGGATGACATCCATCTTTGAGATTAAGAAGCTTGACAAAAGCAGTTATGTATGTTCCCCATTCATTAAACTTCCGCTCCACGAATTGAACTAGTTGTCAGTCTAGTTCTGGTCCAATTAATGGTGTTGGTGGAGCTGCATTAACAGAGGCATAGAATCAAGGACTTGTGAAACATTAGTATCACTTAATAATGCCTTGATAAGACCACACTTGACTATTGTATCCAGTTTTGGTCATCATGGCATAAAAAGAGGTTAAGAATCTAGAAAATACAGAAAAGAACAACAACGATGATTGGTGGCTAAAACATATGAAGAACAGTTAAAGGAATTGGGTATGTCTAATTCAGGACTGTCAAGCTCACATTGTCATGGCATCGTCATGTGATGTATCACTACTTTTTCCCCCTTCACTAAACCAGGTATGGGCATGGCCAACACACAATGCATCTGGCCACGAGTTTGACAGTCTGCTTTAGTCTAATGAAAAGAAGAATGCAATGACATGATAACAGTGTTCCAATATCTAAGGGCTGCAAAAATGGAGATGGGTTCAACCTATTCACCAAAGCATCTGAAGGCAGGAAAAGAAGCAATAGATGGGCATTGAACTAGAAGACCTCCAAATACCTTCTAACTCTGTTATTCTGTTAATTCTGAATAACAACGGACAGAGAGTGGTTGCCTGAAAAATGCCAACTGCAATCCAAGAAGCAATAGCATAGTCCAAATACATTCTGAGAGTCACAGAAAGCCAAACTATGTAGACATCTAGTTAAAGAATCATAAAACAAAGAAAGGGGGAAAAAACTTACAAAATCCAAATGGTTGATTTAAAGAAAGATGCAAGCAAAGCAGCAATATAACAGGCTGTCTGCTTGTCTTTTGCCTTGCAAGGAGCCTCATTGAGGAGCATTGCTCTGCTCACCTCTGTAAGCATCTATCCCTTGTGCCTGGAGTTTGTGCCTCATCATTTGTCTGCTCTAAATAGGTGTTACCTGTGGTTTATGTCCATGCTTATTCTGATCATGCTATGGCTGACCAGTTCCAATTTAATCCTGCCTTACTGATTCCTTAGGCTGACAATCCTGAAGCATCAGCTCAACTGGAACATCAAGGTCAGAATTAGATTCTGAATTGTACCTCATAACACACTGCTTTGAGACAAATACTTGTCTTACCATGTATATTTGTGTTGTTGTTGCCATATTCTTATTACTAGGACATCCGGTGGCACTTCCATCGAAGACAGATTGGAGTTCGTGATGTGCACTGCTTCGACCATGAAGCTACCTATTGGAGGATCCCAATCAGGGCCAGATCTACTCTGGAAGGGTGGTGAAGAAGGGGGAGAATGCCTGCTGGGTCAAGAGGAACTGCATCTCCCCTCCCTGGCTATGAACATTCCCAGCCTGAAGACAGGCTGTAGGGGCAGTCTTTAATGGCTGCCCTGAAGATGGGAAGCTATCTGGGGACTAAGTAGGTGCTGGAGTGGTGAACTGGTGAGCAGTGTGACCAGGCAAAATACTATGGACTTTTCAAGGCAACCCTGGGAAATAGAAGGAAAGAGCCCTCGTTTAAAGATTGTGGAAGCAGCAATTGGAAAGAAATAGGAACATTGTAAGGTAAATGAAATTGTATTATAAAAGGGCTTAAACAGAAATGATACTACTCAGAATTATTTTTTTATAATAACAGAATAAGAAACTGAATTTGGATTACTATACAGAAATTGGCATTAATTAGGCATTGGTTAGAATGCTGGTATTGATCATACTTAAAAGATATAACAGCTAATTGCTGAAAATTAGCTGAGGTAATACAAGTTTTTTAAAAAGAAGAAATTTAAAAGATGGAAAGTGCAAACTGATGTAACAGCACCATCTAATAAAGGATTCTTTTTCCTTTGATTCTATGGAAAACTACATTTTTTTGGTCTGGTAAAGGTGTGAATTGAAAATGAAATAAAAGACTATAATATAACAATAATCCCTGAAACACAAAAAAGATTACAGCAAAGGGACAAATGAAGATATTATCTTGGGATTCCTTGGGGGATCAGGACTCTGATAAGGAAACTGAAGGATTAATAACGGAAACTAAGATAAATGGACATTCCTGGCAAAGTTTAAAGTAAAAGACCTGTTTTTTTAAATAAGATGCAGAATAATTTAATTGAATAAGCAAAATGAATGAATTGTGCAAAGTGTGAGGGGAGTAATAAAAGAAAGCATGGAACTATGGAATATATTGGCAGAAAAGTTAGAAATGGTGATGCAGCTCATAGAAGAACAACGAAAGCCTAAGAAGGAGGAGTTAAAGAAAGAAGAAACCAGCTCAAAAGAGCAAAAAGAACAATGGACATTGCAAAAAGACATGAAAGGAATTAAAACTAAGACTTTAATGACAGATGTGACAAACAAAAGGGAAAATATTTCCAAGACTAAACAAAAGAAGAAAAAATACCAAAAAAAAAAACAACCCTGCAAAAGAGAAATCAGGAGAGGGAGGGGAAAAATAAGTGAATGGGAAATGAAAACAAGAATAATAACAGGGGAAAAAAGAGGAGCTAAGAGAAAGGACCAGAAAAGTTTAGAAAAGGGAAAACAGGCCAGAATTAGAAGAAATTACAGGGCCGAGAGACTAAGAGATCGTGGTTAAAGATAAAATAGAGGGGGGATTCCACATGGAAATGTATTTTGGTATTTTAAAATATAGATTAGGGAGGTTTGAAATTTAAAGTTTATTGGGAATTACTTTTAAAAATAAAGAAATAAGTTTAATTAGAATTAAAGGGGAATAAGAATTCACTGCAAGAATATAATATAATTACATGATGAGAAAAATGATTATAGAGTAAGAGAAATAAACATGATGAGTAAAATGATTTTATTGTTATTAAATATTTTTTTCTTTTATCTATACTATATTAAATATGAAATAGAAAATGCAATTTATTATACACATGATATTAGAAAAAAAAGAATATGGTAAATTTTAAATGATTATATTGTAAAGATTATTATATCATGATTAAAAAGGTGATGAATGGAAACTAAATATAATTCCATATGTAAAATTTGGTTAAATGGAAACAAAGAGGAAAATAAAATGGTTATATGTATACATTGTAGATGGGGTGGGTGGGGGGGAATACCATATAGATCCTGAATGGGGAAAAAAAGAAACATATGCATATAAAATAGTAAATAGGGAATTATTGTTGTTAATTGGAAGGTAATAATTAATTGATATTAGCTTTCTTTTATTTTGTTTGCTATACATCAGCTTTGAGAAAATAAAAGAAGAAAATATGTAAAATAAAATAGGTGGTAAGATGGAGATCAAAATGAAAATAAATGTTCGGCCCCAGGCTTTGTGAAACGTAATTAAACACAAACTTGTTTTAAAAGTAGAACCTATTTTAATGCAATGCTGGGAATTATTTTCATTCACAGCCAAAACTAACTTAAAGAGATAAGCACACGCCTCTCAGTGCTGTGGAATGCTGCCAAAAACAGATGTATCCAAATTAATTATAACAGTACCAGAAAAAACCGACCAGAATATGCAGAGCTTCAAGAAGGACTCAGAATATATTGAACTGCTTGGCTTCCTGCAAAGCTTTCATCATTGAGGTCTGACTTTTATACCTCATGGGAGGGGCAATCACCTCCCAGCCTTACTCCTAAGTCACCCCCTCTGCTTTGGCTGCTCTCACCTTCTAGCAGCTCTGCACACACACACACACACACACACACTGTGAACAGGCTCCCTTGGGTCCTCTGCTTCACTGCTGCCAGACTCCGAAGGCAGCACCCCATTCCCAGAGGATGCTGGCCCCATCCCTCATCCAAGTCCTCTCCAGATCCCTGACTGGTTCCCTTTCGCCCTCACTGTCTGATATCTCTGCCGTCCGCACCAGCTGTCGGTGAACCACAACAATAAAAATGAGAAAATGTTTTTGTAACTGGAATAATGGATGAAAAAATATGAAGAGAAAATTTATTAAAAGGAAAATGGAATAGATAACGTTTTGATATGAAACTAGATAAGAAAGCTGGAAATGTAACTATGACTATGTATGTATGTTGTAACCTGGAATCACATTGCTCACTTGAAGAGATATGCAAAAAATAAAAAAATATTTTGAAAACAAATTCTTATTACTTCATGATTTTGGCCATGTTTATCATTATTCATCAGTAGGATTAACTTTTTTATTTTTTTTACCATGTAGTTCATTTTTAGCCCTTCTGGAATCTAAGACATTAAAAACTCTTCTACCCTTATTTCTTTAAAGCCAATTGTAAGTTCACTAAACAAGCTTCTTCACATCTTATAGTGAATATTAACTAAACTTTTAAAATTTCAATTTCATTTTCATAATGAATTTTCTTTAAAACAATTGTTTATAGTCAAAAAATTAATGCTAACTGCCTATCCCAACTTCCCACTAGTATTTTGACCATATTTTTGATTCTACCAGTCATTTTTTCCAATCTTCTAATTCTTTAATATACGATATTTGGTTGAAATGTTATATGACTATGGGAACAATGTAGGTAATTGTCTCACTCATTTTCCTATTTTGAACTCTATTTTTCCAATTTTAGTTTTTTCAGGAGTTTATTGTTGTAAAATTTCTTCCAAAAATAATCAGTTATCCAGGCACATTCCTTGACTTAATATACTCTATGTTCTGGTATAATCATAACAATTCCTCTGTGTCTTCTACCATTGTGTCTGTGTGCCACAAGTTTTGATGGAGAATTATATAAATTCTTTAGTTTTTAACTAAAGAATGGGTCTGATTTATTATGATGTTTCCTAGTATGATTTATATGTGTTATATGTTTCCTATATATATGTTTCCTAGTATGATTTATAGTACCCTATGACCACTTCGAAATGTTATACCTATGATTCTTCACGTATGTATCTTGAGAGCATATGCACAAAAACAAATTCCTTGTGTGTCCAATCACACTTGGCCAATAAAGAATTCTATTCTGTTCTGTTCTATTCTATCAACTAGTAAAGGAATATTTTATTAGAAAATAAAATGTCAATAAAGTTATTCTTGTTCTTATAAGTCTATTGGCTAAAATCTGTTTTACAAGTAGTCCTCGATTTACAACAGTTCATTTAGTTACCGTTCAAAGTTACAACAGCCCTGAAAAAAATGATCCTCATCATCCTCCCAGGATCTTCATGGTTACATGATCAAAATTCAGATGCTGTGACTGATTCACTTAACAACTGTGGCAAGAAAGATCGTAAAATGGACAAACTCATTTAACAAATGTTTCACTTAGCAACATAAATTTTGGGCTCAGTTATGGTCGTAATTTGAGGACTACGTGTATTACACTTATAGTTATTTTCTTAACTCTATGACTCTATGGTTATCCTGTGCTTCAGACTTTTTAAAGTCCTCTTTTGTGATTTTTTTTAAAAAATTTGCTCAATATCATAGTTGCATTCCCTTCAAATGGATTGTTACTACTGCTGCTTCATCAGGCAGTTGTAAACAGAAGGTAACTGTTTCTAGACCAGGCTTTGCTGAACTTCTGAAATATTAACCACTGTTATCTGTAAGACCAGCGGTGATTGGACACACATTGCTGGCTTTGATAGTCCCTTCCTGTTGCTGGTTATATCAGCTCAAGAACTGAGTGGATAAAGTGGAATGGGTACAACCCATAGCTAACACTGGCACTGCTCCCAGCATTTATCCCATTGCTTGTCTAATTGCACACTTCTCTCAACTGAATGACATTTTCCAGTGGTTACCTCCTATAATCTGAATTACTCATAATCTTTCCCCTCTTCTTTTACCCTTCAAACTTTATAGAATGCCTGACCCACCAGGAACTCCTGCTACCAATCATTCAGTTATTAAAGCTACTAAAGCCCACCTGCCATATTAATCTCCTGAAAGGATAATTATGTTGATTATAATTAATTAAAGTGGTTCTCCTGTCTTTGGGGAGCAGCTCTTGAATCACTGTTCAAACCCAAATATTGTCTTAGATCCACAAAATTTTCTAAATAACTGTCTAAAGAAGGAGCCATTTAACATTCTATTACATTTTCAGTAATGATAGGAAACAGTTTGAGGAACTGGACAGGAGCCTGACATGAAAACCGCAATAGATACAATACAATATTTAAAATCTGCCACTAAAGTTGTCTGCATGGCAGACATTAAAACTGTGAGGTACATTCAACTGCTGTCAAATGCTGAAAATTTCAAACACCATAACCAATGAAGAAAATACAAAACTTATGAATATGAGCACACCAGAAGGAAAGAATATGCAAAGGGATAAATATCCAAGTATTTCAAAACCTAGATGGATAGTCAGAATATGTTTTATTAGAACAACTGAAAAGGAACAGATTTACCTGTCATAAATTCCTAGGTAATACACATTTCTCTTATGCTAATCAATCACTACTTTCCATTCATACAGGAAAAGAAATACCTTAGCACACCTGAACTACAAGTAAGAAAAAATATTTTTTATCCAGAGGCCAAAACTCTCTTCCATTTATCTGCCACTTGAAAGAAAATGTCAGAATACTGTATTTAGATTTAATGGTTGCGAAGACAGAGTTTTCTCAAGGGGTAGGGTTTAAATATAAGGAAACATCAGCTTCACCTTTAGATTGAGCTAGTTTGCTGAAACATTTAATGAAGATACTTGGACACTGTTAAGTCTCTAAGCTGGAAGCCATCCTCATTCAAACTGATTATTTTTGTTCAATTCAGAAATAAATAGCTTTAATTTTTTTCATTTCAGATCATTTAGAAGCAATTTTATAAAACTTAAGTAATTTGATTGAATGACCATTACTTCAAAATTAATTGGAAACTGTTATAATAAAAATCCAATAAGTAAGATACTAAAAGTAAAACAACACACGCAAACACACACACACAAGTTAGACACAGTGCATACAGGTGCAATCTCTATATAGATTGGAATTAAACAGGAGAGACAGAATTTTTCAGGGAGGTTATCAGTTATGTGAACAATCACAATTGTCCAATTTCATGTGCAAAAATATAGGGCAAAAATACATTAAGAATAATATGTCAGTCTTGCTAGACAGAAAACAAAAGCAGGTAAACTAATTCTTCTTTATTTGTCAAAATTACATTACAGAATCTTGCAAGTCTGAAAGTATCTTTCTTTGTCCCATCTCATTTTCAGCTTGAGAAACTATAGATAGTCTTTTCTGACCGTCTTGCCCTGCCCATTATCCGTCTGCAGGTTATGTTTAGTTGTTTAGCTGTTTCATAGGTCTCCAAGGTCGTTACCATGTACCATTACAGGACAAGAGTGGGGGAAGCATTGGTATATAATTGGGCATAAAGATTAAAATGGACATTGTCTCTTCATGGTGACAGGGTGGAAAACAAATATTTTAATGTTTTTTTCCTAATATCATAAAATGAAAACAACTGAAAAAATGTGGAATGCCTCTGGGCTACAGTGAAGGGCAAAAACTGTACTGCAGTGCTTTCCAGAATTGCAATAATATTATCAGAAAATTAGTTGGCATACTATAAGAAATAAATGATGGATTTCCTCCCGCTGTGTCAGTAATAAATGGAATTGTTTAATTATTGTATTATCTTGATAAGAACTAAAAGAAAAGAAGGAATAGGTAATAGTATGTTTTACTGATGCAGAATACATAAACATATTAGACAAAATCAAAGGAGCCAAGAGATGCAGGAGACCATGTTCTCATTATTATGCATGCAAGCAAACTGTGTATCATCTGTCACATGCAACTCTCTTGACTATAAACAATGAAGTGGCAAAACCATTGTGAGATCTTGTAAAATGTGCTAAAATCTTCTTGATAATTGCATGATGAAACAGACAAAAATAAATGAACTCAATGTAGTTTCATACATTTTATTTTTTGTTGTCTTTAATTCCAGATTTATGTAGACAAAATGTCTATTTCACTACTATGGACAGATTTGTACATTGCATTTTGTGAATTAACAAAGTAAACATTAATTGTACTTCTTAGCTGATGGGCGAGGAACAAAGCAGGATAGCTGTAAAGTTGTATCTAGAGTAGAGATACTATTCTAATATATATATATATATATATATATATATGTGTGTGTGTGTGTGTGTGTGTGTGTGTGTGTATGTATATGTATATGTATATGTATGTATGTATGTATGTATGTATATGTATGTATGTATGTATGTATGTATGTATATATATATATGGCATTCAGCTTTGTTCGGGTATTTTCCCACATCATTGTACTCGTGCTTTTAAAGTTGTAGCAGAATTTCATCTGCCATCATCAGGCTTCTGTATAGTGTTCATCTGTGAGTCCGGCTTTTATAGTGGTTTCAGATTTAAATTTGGGGCAGCCTATTGCTGTGCCAGAATGGTTTTTTCTTCACCCTGATTGGTTGGGCGTCTAATTTAATTCATTGTATTGTAATACAGTCCTTACAAAGATTACCCATAATTGCACACATATGTTTTTGAATATTTCTCTGCTCAGTAAATAATAAAAAAGGAAAATCTGTTATATCAGGGCATACATTGATGTTTTTGTCTCAATATTGTTGAAAGTTTATAATAAATGACATGTTTTTCTATAGTTAGACATATATAACCTTGCGAGTAATTGCCTTATTTCTGCATTATATGTTGACAGCAAAATATTGATAGTAGCTATGGCTCATATATTACAGGTTATACTATCTTCATTTATCCATCTGAACAAACTGATTTTACAAAAGATTAATAAGTGTGTGATAATAGTGGATTGTTCATTGATATTCTTGTTATACACTCATGAAAATTGGACTGGTGGCTTTCTTGAAGGTGAAAAAAGCCTTTGCAGTAGTATGCTTCGGTGGAGATATTTCAAAGAAACATTGGCCAAATGTCTACATCTTTTGTAAAATTATTGCAATTGATTGAATTACTTTTTTGTGGTAAGGGTGGCCACACAAATTTAATAATAAACATATTATTAGGAACCCTAATGCTATGGTACTGTTATTTCAAACAAAATTACATTATGGGTATGTTTGTATGTATGTATGTTTAAATATGTTTGTGAATGTAATATTATAAAGATAAGGTCCAAATCCTACTAGAGTTTCACAAAACCTTAAAGACGTGGTTTTATCACTGAATGGGATGATACAAATGTGTAATAGATTCCATGCAATGATTATGTTGATTTGTCATAGGTGGTTTTATTTTAATCTTTTGCTGATTAGGTATCTGTTGAGTTTATTTTTTATATATATATTTCATGTTTTATGGTGTTTTTAACTGTTTAACTGTTCTTTGTCACCAAGAATCATAAATTTACTAAGGGTGTCCATATTGAATAAATGAATGAATGAGCAAACTACTTCTATAGTAGAAGTATAAAACATAGCATTTTTTTCAATATATCAAGTACCGTAAATTTATCAAGCATTTATCACTATATCAAGTACTGTAAATCGACCTGTTTACAGGCAGGATAACATCATCAGTATAGTGTCACTTCCATTCAAAGTGGAATTTTACAACAATGCTTTAGGGTGTCTGAAGGAATAATAATATCACTTCCATTCAAAGTGGAATTTTACAACAATGCTTTAGGGTTTCTGAAGGACAAAAACAAAGCTTTGGAACCACATGAAGCCCCAAAGTTTATATGCATCTGGTTTACAATAGAAAAAAATGGGAACTATGTGGCTTATAAAATTAAATCGAGATTATAAGAATGAACGCTCTGGCCATTAGTTTGGCAATAGTATGTTGATGAAGAATTTACTTGGATCCTTCAATAATTTTTGTAAGAGAGGCTAACATTTTACCTGTTCATAATTCCAAAGACAAATGGTTTTTAAAAATCAAAATAAAACAGTTTTGGAAACATATATACATATCTCAAGAAGCAAAACTTGTAATATAGTAAAGCAGGAATGATTACATTTTTTGTAATGCAATTAACATTTCTACAACCTCTATTTCCTTTCTCAGTGTATTTATGAGGCTAGTAAATTATACAGTGACATGAGCAGATTCCAAAAGACTACTGAAGGACAGAATAAGCTTGCGGGATATTTTATATATACATAATTTAGTGGGAGAGTTGACTATGAGGCCACTGATGTTACAGTTTCCATTATAGTTAGAACATGGAATGGTGTCTTAACCTAATGAAATAATGCCATTTAAATCAAAGAAATATTTTAAATGCTAATACAGAAAGCATTCTATGTTTACGAAGAGGCAATAAAAATGCTACTATTTTTTTTAAAAAAGTTGTTGCTATTCATTAGGTTGAATAATAAGGATCCAGTAAAAATAATGGGAAATATGTTTTTATAGCATAGGGAAATATGTGATACATGGATAATATGTTGTATATCATCTGAAGATTCAGAAGCCTTGGTCACTTGCTCTTTTCATATTCTGATATAAACTGTTCTTATTCACATATCCAAGGCTGGCGTACGTAGTACATAGTACATAGAAACAATCCATATACAGTCCTTGCTAATTCTCCATATATTCCTGAACCCCTCCTCCTGCTTCTATATTGTGTAAAGACTATATCTTTTTGTTTATGTATATTGATAAAATGATCAAGAGTTAAAACTGATTCATGGAAAAGCCATGAAAGCTTTTGAAAGCTATGAATTATTCCTTTTTGTCAGATATTCCTCATTTTAAAAAATATAAAAAGAAATCTTAGATGTGTCATGCTTTTTGTAATTATAATCAATAAATGCTATATTCAGCTAAGTGCAGTTTAGAAAGTATAACTTTTACAAATACAAGCATCTTTGTGTGAAAGTTTTCAAGCAGAAATGACAGCTGTCATTGGATGACATGAATTAGTGATGCTACTTAATTCTTTGAAAATAAAGCAAAACAAAAACTGGTGCAAAAATTAGTCATCCAATATTTTTACATTTTTTATTTTTGTAAAATATACAATCTTAAAACATATTTCAGTCTGGACTTCATTGGTTATTTTATAGGGAAAAAACTGGATAAATAATAAAAATAAAAAATTAAATGGACCAGTCATAATTTAATTTTTCCCTTTTTAGCATGGACTAATTGATGTTGTTCACAATAACTAAATTCACACAGCGTGCTAATAAGGGGTGTTTTATTCAATTGCTTTCAACTCTTTGTGATCTTGTGGGCAACAGATTTCCAGGATTATCTGTCAGTGTTGGCCAATGTATAGTAAGTTCTTGTAAACTCATGTTGCAGTATTGTATAAAACCAACTTACCTTTCACCATCCTTTTTTTCTGTTTTCCTTAATTTTTCCCAACAGATTTTTCCCCTGAAATTCTTGGCTTTGTATCACATATTCAAAATATGTAAGATGTAGTTCTAGTGAATTATGTATTTTACTTTATCTAATATTGAATAATAAATTCTTATCTGGTTTACTGTTCTCTCTTTAGCAGGAAGGCAGCTTTCTTAAAAAATGTCGTCTAGTATAGCTCATTCATTCTGTTACAAATTGTTATAACTGAGATATAGCAGAATTAGATATATTGGTGATCACATGCTGCTATGAGTCAGATGCTAGGCTCACAGAAAACATACATGTCCAAGCAAATGACATGTTTTGTATTAATAGTGTCATGCCTCGTTCATACTACATGACAAAAATGTTAACACATGAAGGGTCTCTATTATCATCTCCTGTATGCAAGCCAACTTCAAATGAGGAAATGACAATTCAGCATTTTTAAAATTATAATTCCAGTTCTTAATGACCATTTAGTATATATGTTACATTTCTGCCATATAAGTAAAATTGATGTAGCTAATGAAATAGATGAATTGTGTAGTGGTTGTCTTTGCACCCATATGTACAACGAACTTTTTTGTCCTATTATCTATCTTGAAAGGTAAGACCTACAATATTATAGCTTTTTTATCTTTCTTTATTAGCATCATTGGGTGTGGACTCATCCAATAATGTGCTGAATCATGAGCCACTGAATCCAATTTTAGCCAAGTCTAATTTGTCATGTGAATCCAGCCAATATTGTTTAGAGAGATGAGTTTTTCTTTTATCTCTATTTCTTGGAAAGACAGAGGAAAGCTTTATTAAAAAAAATCAATTTTCCCCATAGAGAGAAATATGAATGAAATCCAGATTGACACTTAGTTGCACAGAAGGAAGATGCCTGCTGGTTAAAAACTCACTGACCTACAAAACAGAAAAAGGCATGAAGGAGATGACTGATGTAGCAACCTTTATTCAACCATTATCGTCTGTCAATGACTTGAAGAAAGAGTGGTGGTAAACTGCCAATAGTCATCTTGAGTTCTGTCATTTGGGTGGCAAAAGGAGATGCAATTCCAAATTCATCTTTATGTGTGTATATCTATATGTAGATGTAAATGCAGATGTAGATATATACTACGTATATGAATATTGTATTAAATATTTTTTTAAATACAAATGAATATAAAATAATATAAATAAGCAAAAAAAGAAAATCAATGAGAAAACTAAAACTATCAGAAAGAAAAAAGATGTACAAAGAAAATTGAAAAGATACAAAGAGATATCTTGTAATTTCTTTATAGCAGTTAAAAGTACAATTATAAATTTATCACTTATTCTACATTTACACATTAACCTTCTTCTTTTATAACCTATTCTATCTAATTATCAAAACCATGAATCATAAGCTTATTTTTTTCGGTTTCATTAAAAAGTTTGTAAGAGGTTTCTGATCAGTAATCAATGCAGACATTGTTTTTTCTGACCCAAAAAATCAATTTAATCATCTTAGCAAATTTCATCTTTAACAACCATTCTTCCATTGTGCATAATTTTCATTTGGGGGCATACAATAATTTATTTTATTTTTTATTTATTTATTTTGTCAAACGCTTACAATATAATAGAAATAAGAATAAACATAAGTTTAAATACATGAAATAGGAACTAATAATTGGGGACAATAGGACAGGGATGGTAGGCATGATTGTGCACTTATGCACACCCCTTACAGACCTCTTAGGAATGGGATGAGATTGTTCGAGATTAGTTTGAGGGTAAAGGAGTGGGAGTTTGAGCATGTGACAACAGGTAGTGAGTTCCAGACACTGACCACTCTGTTGCTGAAATCGTACTTCGTGCAATCAAGTTTGGAGTAGTTTACATTTAGTTTGTATCTGTTGTGTGCTCTTGTGTTGTTGTGGTTAAAGCTGAAATATTCATTAACTGGTGAGACATTGTAACATATGATTTTATTATGTACTACGCTTAAGTCCAATCTTAGCCGGCGTAGTTCAAGGTTGTCTAAACCTAGAATCTCAAATCTGGTGGTGTAGGGTATTCTGTTGCGAACAGAGGACTGTAGTACTCTTCTTGTAAAATACTTGTGGACTCGCTCAATTTTATTAATGTCTGATATATGATGTGGATTCCAGACAGCAGAGCTGTATTTAAGTCTTGGTCTAACAAAGGTTAGGTATGCCCTAGTTTGCAAATCAATATTACAGAGGAGAAGCTTCATAAGATCAGATGTATAACTCTTAAAGCCTTTTTTGCAATGTTGCTGCAGTGAGCTCTAGCACTTAGGTCATTAGATATGAGAAGTCCAAGGTCCTTGACAGAGTGGGGGTCATCAATGAGGTCATATTCGCCTAGCTTGTATTTGGTGCATTGATTTTTTTTACCAATGTGTAGGAGAGAGCATTTGTTGGTCAAGATTTGGAGTTGCCAACTGTTTGACCATTCAGACATATAATCAAGGTTGCTTTGAAGGATGGTAGTATTGTTGGTGGTGTTGAATAGTTTTACATCTTCAGTGAAGAGGATGCAGTTGCTAATAAGGTGATCACAAAGGTCATTTATATAGAGTGTAAAGAATGTGGGTCCTAGAACATTTCCTAGGGGAACACCGCTGTTAACTGGTACAGGATTTGATAGGGCATTTCCTATTTTTACTATTTGTTGCCTGTTTTACAGGAAGGCAGTAATCCACTTATGAAGGGATCCAGAAATGCCGTAAGGTTTTAATTTTAATAGTAGTTTTTCATGTGCCACTGAGTCAAAGGCTTTGCATAAGTCTATGTAAATTACATCTATTGCTTTGCCTTTGTCAAGTAATGTAGTCCATATGTTTTTGCAGTGTAGAAGTTGCAAATTGCAGGGCATTTTTTTCTGAAACCAAATTGTTTGTTGAAGAATAGGTTGTTTGATTCTAGGTGGAAGGTAATGCATTGATTAATAATTGATTCCAAAACTTTGCACATGACACAACACAATGAGATTTGTCTGTAGTTTTCAACTAGGCAGGGATCACCTTTTTTAAGATAGGGGTGCTAATGAACTGGTAATGAATTGGTTCTGAATGATATCTGATATATTATGCTTAGGGGTTCTACTATGGCAGTGGAGAGCTTTTTTAAGAAGTATGCACATAAGCCATCAGGGCCAATAAATAAGGATGGCTTTAGGTGACAGTGCATTTTCTACATTAGCTTCATTAAAGTCAATATAATTGCAGTTAGTTGTAATACGATCAGGAAATGTGGGGCATGAGCCATTACTGTTTACAAAGACTGAATTGAAAAATGTGTTGAAAAGATTTGCCTTAATGGCTTCATCGCTGTAGTCTTTCCCATTTGGTCCTTTTAAGGGTGGGATGGTTTTTGAGTCTTTAAGTTTGATGTTTACAAAGTTATAGAAGGTGCGGGTGGATTTTGTGCATAGAAGGTTTTCCTCTTGCTTGCAGTGGTAATTGGTGAATTCTGCCTTTATCTGTCGGCATAAGGTGTTGTATCGGTTTTTAAAGTTTGCTACGTATTTAGTTTTTTTTTTACACCATATGGATTTTTTTTAGATTGAAGTTTTCCTATTATTTTGGGTAAATTGTTTGGGTAAATTTGTTTTTTGTTTTGGGGGGTTACTAATAGAACATATAGTTTAATGACTCTTTCGAGTTCAAGCAAGAAAGCGTTATAATGTTCTTCTGTAGTATTACAGCCAGAGAACAGAATGTGCCAATCAAAAAGATGATAAGTAGGTGGCTATGAGTTCATAATTGGCTTTTTTAAAATTGTATTTTGGGGATCCATTATTATGATCCTTTTTGAGATGGTGTAAATTTAGACAAAAGTCAATCATGCTATGGTCACTGTTTGAAAATGGTTCCTGTATTTGTAGGTCAAAAATTGAGTTTGAGCTGTTGCAAAAGATGAGATCAAGGCAATTGTTTAGTGTTGTTATATATTAATTGATCCAGTCCCAGTGTGGAAACGGCATTGTACAGGGTTGCATGAATGGGTTCGGATGTACATTCATTTAGTGTCCAATTTATAATCTCACTGTAATTATTGTATACAAAAATTGTCTGCTGCTCACTCAAGTGAGTATGGACATGTGAATGTGTGCTTGCCGGCCATTTCCGGAACCTAGTTGCAAACCCCTCATGGTTCACTAATGAACTGTGGCCCACAGGTTGGTTATTTTTAGTTTATCAGGTATGATCATTGCAAACAACTTATAATCATTATTTGTGAATAAGGTCAGCTTCTTGTTAGAGTCAAATGTTGCAAAGTTTCTTGTTAAAGTCAAATGTTGTTTTTTAGGTATTCATGTTTACTGACCTCTTTAAACTCCATGACATCTTTTGTGAGATAGATTTCATAAAGTTTATAACTTTAGAAACGTCACTTATATATCTGTTTCTAATCTACCTCAGTTCCTCTGTAATACTTGATAAAGTTTAAATACTCATCTATTTTCCCTAGAAAGATGTTTCTTCCTTTATACATCTTCACAGAGGACTTATCTGTTTTTCAAATTGAATTCCAATTTGTTCAAAAGCTCTTTTACTGAAAAATAATCTTTTAAAATAACTGTCCCATTTATTCATTTTAAACTTTCTTAAATTGTCTCATTGTTAAACTTTTTGCCTAAAAAAGTTTTTAAGTTTTTAAAAAACCCTTTTTATTATTCCATTGCAATTCAGAAAAAATAATAATTTACCAAGTAGAATTTTCTTATTCTGTTTTTCAGAAAAATCTCTCTTTATCTGTACATTAATTTCATCTGAAGATAGTTAAGAAATGAGTCTTGTGTAAGCCTTATGTCTATATAAGAAAAATTAAGGCTGTGAGTTTGATTAAAATTCTTTGACGCTCAGCAACTCAGTTCATGAATTGACTACAAAATCTGTTTCTACAGTCTACTTCCAAGGAGCAGCTGATGATCTCACAATCTCTCCTTTTCTCAGAGGAAATTTGCCAACTACAATTCACTGTCTGTCCATCCATATCTAACACAATGAGATCCCCACTTCTTCAGGCACTTCTAGTTTCTTTACTGGAACTCTAGATTCCAGTATACATTATAATGTGGTCTTTGCAGAAACAATCAATAGGAAATCAGAAGTTGATATTTTTTATATGTTAAGGAAGATAACAAGAGATCATTGCATATCTCTGATGATGATGATGACATATTATTATTTTTAATAACTATTTACTACCGATAGAAATTACATTCTTGAAGGTCCATCTCTTGGTTTATTATATATTGAAAAACAGATGAAATCTATACTATTTTTGGAACATATTTTCCCAGCCTTGGAAACTTTAAGATGCGTGTGAAATTCTGAGAGATAATTGTACACATCTTAAAGTTGCCAAGTTGAGAAATTCTGACTCAGAAGAAATGCTCTTGCATGTATATACCATCCTAAAAAAATAAGGATGAAGAAAATTCCACTATTTAGCAAAATACATTGACAAACATATGTTTCTTTTTCTGTCAGGACATAGGAGAATGACTGGCAGATCCAGAGGAAGTGATGAAAAGAGTGTTCAGCCTAGAATCACTTCATAGTACAAAGAAAGTCTATCCACATTGACTGCTGTTGACTCTTATCTAACTCTAACCAGGTGCTCTTAGTTGAGAAGTTTCTTTAAAAATTAATTCATTAAATTTGATCTTCATATATGGACCTGATCTTTTGCACCTGACAGGATATCCATACAACAGTTATATTATTTTCTATATTTATTTGTTGATTTAAATATTTGCAGCTAGTTTTTGAGTTGCAAATAAATTACAATATCCAACTTTTAACAAGACAATTCCTTTCTGGCTTTTAGAATAATTTTTCATGTCTCAATAATGCCCATTATTTCCCACTTGTAGTTGTTGACCTAGAGTATCTCATTAATGGCTTTCTACCTATTGCAATGAACATTATATGTTGATATTTTTAATCTTGCAGGACAGTACAGTATAAAATCAGGTAAAATAGATGCTAACATTCAACATCCATAATTGAATACTTATCCTTCTAGAACAAAAGAGAACTAGTTATCTTTCTCATTAAGTACACCTTGCAACAGTCCTGGTCAGCATTACCAATTACTAAATAATAATTTATAATTGAAATTGCAGTCTAATATTATCAGAAGACCATTATTTTCCATCTGTGTATTATTAGGAAGAATCTGAAAAATTAAGAATTCAAAGGATTTTTATTGATTCAAAAATATACAAACAAATTAAATATTTTCAAAGAGATAAAAGGTAAACATAGTAGTTCCCTCAAGTTGATAGGCTTGCAAATAATGAACTGCACACTTTTTGTCACACAGACAAATAGAAAATATAAAACCATTTCCAAAATTAGAAAAGTCCAGTGAAAAGAGAAAGTCTTGATTCCGCCTGGTTGCTAGGTTATATCTAAAAAAACCTAGTTTTTAGATTATTATTATTTTTTTAGTATTGAATAGGGCTGTAGAACTCAAGGCCTGGGGATAGATCCACCCAATGGGGTGCTTGGATCTGGCTCAAGGGGCTGCCCTGGAATCAGCAAAGGACCACCTGCAGTGTTTCTGCCTGTAAAACTGGAGCTCATCACAGCCAAAAACAGAGCTCACAAACACATTTTCTCTGGCAGAGCGCTCACACCCACCTTGCCCCCCCCCCCAACTCCTCAAGGTCAAATACAACCCTGATGCAGGCCTCAATGAAATCAAGTTTGACACCTTTGTTCTAGAACAAGCTGTGAAAGTAAAGATGCTGTTAAAGAAGAATTCAAATATCCTTGTTCTCTTTTCATGTGAAATCTGTGGGACTTGCCCAAATATGCTGGAATATTGAACAAAGGTTTATCTACTCTCTACCTTGACTTAAAAGCAAACTATAACAGTTGTTTAAAGCAGCACCTGGTTTTTTCTTTCTTTTGTTCAGCAGGACAAGGACTCATGGTCTAGCATCAGGTAGAAACCATTACACCAAACTGGCTCTTATCTAGATACTATGGTTATGCTAATAAAGATATTTAACAGTATAAGAAGTTTTTTTCTCTCTTTTTAAACAGATGTTGGCTCATGCATGCTGATTTCCCCCCCGTCCATTATTTTATTTCTAGCACAGCTTTTTCTGGGAGCTCAAAACATGAGAGTTTCCCTAATTCTGCTTTCGATTCTTATGTATTCTGCAATATGTGAACAAAACAGAATAACAGAGTTGGACCTTGGAAGTCTTCTATCCCAACCTTCAGGTATGTAGGTCTAGGTATGTTCGGGTCTTTTCCCGTGTAAGTTTAAGAGTATCTTGGCGATGTTTCGGCAAGGTCCCACTCGCCATCCTCAGGCTGGTGCTTTCGGCTTTGTACCAGTGCAAGCAGTGTGTGATCGGAGCTGCCATCTCTCTATAAATACTGGTGGGGGAGGGCTGGTGTGCTGGGCTGGTTGGCTGTGCTGCTCCCTTTTGATTGGTTGATGGAGTTGATGTTGGTATAATGGGCTGTGTGATGGCCTTGTGAGTTTTGTTGTGGAGATATCCTGGATCTTGTGCTGTAATCTCCTGGGTCATTTGTTTTGTAGTGATCTTTTTTCCATTAGCCTCTCGTGATTTAACGGCTTGGGTAATGGGGTGTGTGATGGGCTTGTGAGTTCTTTTGTTGTGGTATCCTGGTTCCTGTGTTGTAATCTCCTGGGTCATTTGTGTTTTGATCTCTTTTCCATTAGCCTCCTTTGTAGTAACGGCTTGGATAATGGTTTGTGTGATGGCGTTGTAATTTCGGAATTCCTAGGAAACATTTTGCTGGGTTTGTTTTTAGCAACATCTTTTTTAAATTTGGAAACAATTCCCAGTGATTCAGAAAACTACCTCAAGTAGGAAATGTGAATATAGTGGTATATATTTGTGATGTGATAATATGAAAGGGATTGATATGAAAGTACAGCAAGTGTTGATTAAAATTACCCAGTACCTTGAAACAAGAATATTTCAATGTTCTTCCAAATCTTCAAACATTAAGTTTTATGAGTTGTATATAGAAAATATGTTTTCAATGGTATTGTCTCTTCAGCAACCAACAAACAATTAATCATAACTAACCATAAGGAACAGTCAGATGTAGGTGTAGAATTAATGATTTATTCTGTTTCTGCTTTTTGTCTATCTGTCTGTCAATTCTTTGTCAGTAGGTAGTCAATAAACTGAGACAGAGGATCTGTAGTATGTGTGTCAAGAGATTGTGAGTCTGCTTAAAATGTTATGGGACAAATAGATGGACCACAGTCAACAGTTTTATATTCAAGAATATATTCAACTTTCTGAAATAAAGATGATGGTGTGCAGGACAAAGCACACAGATTATTAGTATACTGTATATTATAAGAAATGCCAAAGAAGGATTCATTGAATGGAAATACTGACAATCCAAAAGTTGCTGGTAATGCATTTACTAAGCCCTTGTTCTGAGGATACATTAAAACCCTAGAATGTCAGCCTTAGAAGCCATTTTTTTATTTGGAAACTTTGAGGCTGCTACATTCAGTGCCTGGGAACTTGGGAGGGGGGATTCCATAGTAAGGTAGAAGATTAGACACAACAACATTATTTCTCAGAGAGTCAAGGACATTTTTCCCTGAACCTGAAGGGGAGTGACTGGAGGGATGTCTCCAGTTAGGACAAAGATTTGATTGGGCCATGTGATGGCCTGATGGATGCAGGGGATAGATCTTTGATTTTCTTTTGGGAAGGGAAAACCCGGAACTCTCCAATTTGGGTTTTCCCATATGTACCAATATGACAACTCTAATAAAATAGAACTTTGAGGAAATGCTTGTCTCAGAATTTATTGGTTTGGAGTTGATTAGTTGGAATCTTGATAATTATGGAAATTATGGGAGGAAACATGATCCAATGAAAAACAATGTTGAAAATATTACTTCAAAGGCACTGAATTTTCAGCCCATCATAACCTATTGACCACTAGGAGCACTAGTGCAGGTAGATAATTTAATATTTTCTCTTTGGCTTTCTATATGGGGTTGGGTTTTGTTTTGTTTTTGCCTTTTCTTTGTCTTATTATTAGGCATGGATTCATGGCACACTTGATCTCTGATTGTTCTCATTATAGATTGTTAGTAGTTGGATGCTCTTTTCTGTTACAGTTATAAACCTGCTTCACCAATCTTTGCTCAGGTTAGATTTCTTGTCTCAGGAATCCCCATAAATATTCACAATTGCATTTTTCCCAAATTGAACAATCAAAAAATCCTGAAGTATGAAATTTGTCTTTTATTGTGCAATGAAACTTTCCTGAAGATTGTAATCTTGGGAAGTGCAGAAGAAAATTTAACTGAATTACTTTGAAGTTTATATATGTTTAAGGTTACAGTTCTATGCCCAGTTATTTATCACTAAGCTTTTAAAGGATGGCAAAATTGCAATCATAGTTACCATAAAATAAGCCCATAAACTCACTGAAACTTACTTCTGAATATATATATGCATAAACTTGCACTGTGATGAGACATTAAAAAATGAAATGTCTTCCTAAAGTGCTGCATTAGAAAACTGTTAGACATTGTTTTGTTTTGTTTTGTTCTTAGATATCTATGTTCTTTGAAAATTGGAAGCAATACAGTTCATTTTTAAGTTTTTTTTCCTGCAAACATCTTATTAATGCAGCTTCTGGATAGGTTCTTATGCAAATTCTAGATGTTGATAACTTCTTACGTACACATAAATGGCATTTTATAATCCTTTATTTGATTTATCCTCCTGTTGACTAAAATTCAGCTGAGTAGATGAGTCCTTAACTATGCAAAAGTTGATATTTGTTTTTCTTAATCATGTCTAACATCTACAAATGGAAATGCATGTAAATTAACAGAGAAAAATTCAGCTCTCAGCATCTTTACAGTATAAAATTCCTGAATGACATTAAGCTAATAACAATTCTGGCTGTCTAAACCCTCTCTCCTCTCCTCCCCTTCCCCTCCTCTCCTCCCCTTCCCCTTTTCTCCCTCTCTCCTTTCCCTTGTCTCTGACCCTCCTTCCACCCATATTTGAATCTTTCCATGGAGAAACCAAAAAGTCAGACTCTTGCAAGCCAAAGCATTCCTTCTGACAAACTATGGATATAGAAGTTGAACTTTGAAGAAGCAAGATGTGTATTGATGTTTTGAAGTTTATGGTGGAGAAGACTCCTGAGAATGACATGAACAACCAAGAAAACAAATAAATGGATAATTAAACAAATCAACCAGAGTTCTCATTCAAGGCACAAATGACCAGGCTCAAATTATCCTACTTAAGATAAATTATGCAAAGACCTAACTTTCTGGGAAAAGATATAATGCTGAGAAAGATGGGAAGAAAGAGAAGAAAAGTACAGTCAGCAGCAAAGTGCATGTACTCAGTTACTGGTGATTGTGCACCAGGTGAAAGCCTAAAAACCAGGTTGGAAACAGATCATAATGGAAGAAATCAATCCATGTAGTTGGTAAGAATTGATTCTCTTATCAATTCTGGCATATAATCAATGAAAAAGAATATTATTTTATTCTTTTTTTTAATTCTATTTTTTAAAATTTTTATATTTCTTAACCACCCCTTTCCTTGGATATTCTTTTTACAAAATTATCCATTCAGGTTTTTATTCTCTGCAATAGATATCTAACACTGTTATTTTTCCTGCTCAATAGCTTGATAATTCTAATGGAAGTTATTTCAGATGTTCTAACAAATCATATTTTATTAGGAATTGGCTTCTTTGGAATATTAGATATTTATTTGGAAGTGTACCTGAGGCAAATTTCATAGTGGATCTTTTCAGTTCACCAGATCTGAGGTGCATTGAGGCTGTTGTTCTCTTTCTCTCCTTTAGAACATGTACAACAGGCTTTACTTTTAAATATATTTTAAAGGAGCTGGCAGAGGTCATCTTAGAACCACTGCACCATATCTTTCAAAAATCCTGGAGCACCGGGGAACTACCAGATGACTGAAAAAGATCTGATGTGGTTCCCATCTTCAAAAAAGGGAGAGAAAAAACAGACCCAGGAAACTAATCAGCCTAACATCAATACTCGGGAAGATATTGGAAAAGATAATAAAAAAACCAGATCTGCCAACATTTAGAAACAAGTAAAATAATAACTAGCAGTCAGCATGGGTTTGTTAAGAACAGATCATGTCAAACCAATCTTTTTTCATTCTTCAACAAGTGACTAAATTAATAGACCAGCAAAATACTGTGGACATAATATATTTAGATTTCAGCAAGGCATTCAACAAAGTAGACTACAACCTACTTCTTAGTAAGCTAGGAAAAGGTGGAATAGATAGCACCACCACTAGATGGACTCACAATTGACTGACAAAGTGTAATCAATGAGTAGTCCTTAATGGGTCTAAGTCTACATGGAGGGAAGTAAGCAGTGGATGCCACATGGTTCCATCTTAGGCCCAGTACTCTTCAATATAGTCATTAATGACTTAGATGAGGGAATAGTACTCTTCAATATCGTCATTAATGACTTAGATGAGGGAATAGAAGGGGAAGTTACCAAATTTGCAGATGATACTAAGCTGGCAGGAATAACTAACACCCAAGAAAATAGGCTCAAGATCCAGATGGATCTTGACAGACTAGAACACTGGGCTGTATCTAACAAAATGAAATTCAATGTAGAGAAAAGTAAAAGAAAAGTTCTACACTTAGGCAAGAAACACCAAAAATACACTTATAGACTGGGTGAAACCAGGGTTAATAGCAGTAACTGTGAGAGGGATATTGAAGTCTTAGTGGACAACCAGCTAAATATGAGCCAGCAGTGTGCAACAGCAGCCAAAAAAGCTAATGCAATCCTAAATTGTATTAACAGAGGGATACAATCAAGATCAAGTGAGGTACTAATACCACTCTATTAAGCCTTAGTAACACCACACCTAAAGTACTGCATCCAGTTTTGGTCACCACACTATAAAAAGATGTTGAGACTCTAGAAAAAGTACAGAGAAGAACAACCAGGATGATTCGGGACTAGAGACTACAATGTATGAAAAATGGTTACAGGAACTTGGCATGGCTAGTCTAGTGAAGTGAAGGACCAGGGGAGACATGATAGCAGTCTTCCAATATTTGAGGAGCTGTCACAGAGGGAAAGGGGTCAAGCTATTTTCTAAACCATTGTACTGTAGGCCAGACAAGGAACCATGGATAGAAACTGAACAAGGAGAGATTTAATCTGGAATTAAGGAGAAACTTTCTGACAGTGAGAACAATCAACCAATGGAACAGCCTGCCCTCAGAAGTTGTGGAAATGCCATCACTTGAGACTTTCAAGAAGAGTTTGAACTTCCATTTTTCAGAAATGGTATAGGGTCACCTGCTTGGGCAGGCCATTGGACTAGATGACCTACAAGATTCCTTCTAACTCTGATTATCTGTTATTTGTTATCTGTTATCTGATATTTTGTCTGATGTGTCCAATTTCTTGTGGCATTTGTTAGTTTACCCTATTTATTGTGGAACATCCATATTCACTTAGTAAATAATTTTACAACAAATTATAAATAAATTACATATAGGCAAATTTGGTGAAGTATTTCACTTAGTTTTCTACCAGGAGTTTGGTAAAGCAGTTTTAGCATTTTGTCATCTCTGTTAAATATTATTTATTATATATCTGAATTTCTTCTGAACTGAACTTGACTGAATGTGAATCTTCTATTTAAGATTGATTTAGTCACCAATTGCTTTAAGATTATCCACAGGGACCAATGTGGTTATCATACTCTTTTATTTTTTCTTCTGAATTCTCCTAAAACTGTTCATAGCATTTAAGTACTATTACTAAGTGGTGGAATTCAAATAATTTAACAACCAGTTCTCTGCCCTAATGATTTCTTCCAACAACCAGTTCACCAAACTGCTCAGAAAGTTAACAACTGGTTGTTCCGAACTGGTGCTAACTGGCTGAATCCCACCACCCCTGGTTAAGCAAATCTTTTTCTTAGGATGCTATAATAAGTGGGTGAAAAATGTGCACCAAAGCATAGACATTTTCTTCAGCAAACGTTAATTCCTTATAAAAACCTGTATCTTACCCAATATTTTCTTCACGTATTTGCACATTTTAACATTTTTCAGTCACCTTTAGGACATATTTTACCATAGTAAAATAAAATCCATTTACTTTCTCCAGTTTTTCAATGTATTTATTGCTTGCAATATTAATTTTATTTTCACATCAACAAAAGCAGTCATTTTGGGCTTTGGCACTTTTTTTTTCAATCCATATTTTATGTTCAAACATAGAATTTCTATTCAATTTTCTAGCAAATCATTTGAGTTTTCAGCTAATACCATGGCAACATATGCATATAAAAGTATCCACACAGTCAAGTCCCCAAGTTATCACATTCTTATATACATGTAATAAATGTATTAAATAATTAAGGTTACAGCCTATGTTCTTAACTTACAGTGCAATTTTTTTCTGTTGTATTCAATTTTTCTCATACACAAACATCTTTCATGTTTTAACAATAA
This sequence comes from Pseudonaja textilis, assembly GCF_900518735.1. Next base: position 21,180,827 of record NW_020769322.1, on the reverse strand, counting down.
ATCTTAAAGTCTAAATTCATGAAAACATTCTATAATTGAAGCCTCTTCACTTTATCATTCATTTTTAAAATCAACAAATGTGCAATAAACTTTCTTACATTCATGTTGTGGCTCCGATTCCCCAGCCTGTGCTGTTAGAGGAAGAGGACTCGGAAGATGAGGAGGAGGAACTGGGAATGCCTTCCTCCCCAGGACCTTCCTCTCTGGCAATGCCTTCCTCCCTGATAATACCTCAGGTTTCATCAGACAACTGAGAGGAACATCCTGGGATTAATCAGGAGGAGGAAGGCATATCAGAGCAGCCCCTGACAGGGAGTCAAGTGGACGAATGTTGGCTTGATCCTAGGCAGCGTCATAGGAAGAAATTTGAGCTGCAATGTAGGAGGCGTGGGAGGGTCAGAGAGTGAGCTGAGTCATTAAAACACACACACCAGGGGATAAAAGTGGGTGTGTTTTCTCTGGAAACTTTGTACGGGACAAAGTTTACTTCTCTTCCAGGTTTTCATTGTGACAGTTTTTTGTGGTCTCCTTTGGAATCTTCAGTGAGTAGTTTTTCTTGTTATCTCTTCGGACTTGGCAGGCAGAGTGTGTTTGAATGCCAAGGACATTATCAGTGTAAAGGATTAACTCTGTAAAGTCCGAGTCAGCTTGCCTGCCTGTGTTTGTGTGAGTTTGTTCTCTTTCATCTTTTTTGGAAAGAAGAAAGGTGAGACATAACACATTCATATATTTTTCTAAGGCTGTATAAGAGAGATTAAGAGGGGGAGACTCTAAATCTAATCTGTTCTCTTAAAAGAAAGTCCTAACATAAAACTATACTGACCTTCCAAATTGTTGCTTCTCATGCCCTTTCCATCAGAATAGTGTCCAACATGCTTACTGCTATGAAATAACATCCTTCCTAAGGTTGCTAAATAAGCAAAGAACAATCAGATTTTAACATTTCTGTAGTTATACCATCTCATAATCTTTTGATGTGTTTTTCTCATTGGCATGAACTTGTATCATTTTTACAGTACCATACTTTTTCATATCCCTGTCATTTCCATACAACTTTCTAAAATAGTCTTTCCAGCATTATCTTAGTCTAGTTGGGTCTCAAATCATTTCTTCATTTTTATTTTTAATCATATTCATACTGATAGAAAGTACCCTACTTAATCTTCCTTATACATTTCTAAAACAATCTTTTACTACTATCATTTTGCATATTTTCTGTGTTTTGATCTTACCCATTTCTTGTTTTTTGACTATGTTCTTTGTACCTTTTTCCTTTGTAATCACATTTTATCTCCTCGGTTTTTGCAGAAATTGTTTTGTTATCTGCATTTTTCTCATAGATACTTTATCATTCTACCAACCACCCCTTTTCTTTAAACATAACTCCTCAATTATCATGGAACTCTGCAACATTGCTCCTTTCATTGTTCAATCAGCTTCCACACCTCTTTTTTTTCTAATTCATTCTGTCTGGAGATTAATCTTTCTTCTAATATTTTCCACTTAGAACAAGGATTTCCATTTTTTATTATCATCTCAGTGTCATCCTAGTTTTTCTTTACTTATTTAATTTTTCCTGATATGAACTTTGATTCTAGAAAAAAGAAATGTCCCATATTCAAAATCCTTGGTTTCCTTTTTATTAGAGTGAGGTACTTTCATCATTGACTTCTCATGACTGCCAGAACTATCCCTAGATTTATACTGATAAGTTTTTGGAAGTAGTTTATATTCTAGAGCTAAGTAAAGTAAGAGGTACAAAGTCAAAGTCATCCAATTGGCTTTGTGACTAAGGCAGGATTGAACTTATTGTTTCCTAGTTCCTAGCCAAGTGCCTTAACAACTAAACAGAATTGGCTCTTGTCTCACCTAGATATCCTTCACTATTTTTTTTTCAGAATTTCATCATAAACAATCAGTTCATGGAATGATCAAGAGATAGATAATTTTGCCTTTTGGATATATAGGCATTTCTATTTAAAAGAAACATTTTTCTCATCAAACAGTGACTGTTTCGTTCATTCTGGATCTCTAATAACTTATTTCTCACTCATCCATCCATTCATATCAAGTTAAGAAATTACTTTTCACTGTAATGTAACACCTGATTATCTCCAGCCTATAGAATCCTACTTTCATAAGTTCCTACAAGAATTTATATAACCTCATCTTATACTTTCTGCCCTACATTTGCCTTTTTTCACAAGTAAACTTATATATTCATTCTGTACATGTTTAAACACCACCAAATCAGACACTTTCATTCAGATTTATTACATATTCCTCCTTTCTTAGATTCACATGATTAAAATTATTTAGGAAAACCTGAAGGTGGTTGATTTTTCTTTAAGTTATATTTTATGAGATGCTTGCTTCTAAATTTTATCAACTGATTGATCTTTAAAACAAGAAACATACAAGCAAAACCTTTAAGATAACTTTTGTTCCTTTTTACATGTTCATTACATAAACTGAAATGACAAAAATGTGTTTCTTTAGTTCTTCTAACATGCTCCTGTTTCCTTGATTTTACATTCTATATTAAATTATTCTGGTTTCTTTTCTGTACGTGATATATCCAATTAAGTCTATGAATCTTATTGGAAATGTCACAAATTCACCTGGTCTTTACTTTAGAAAGCATTCTTAGTTTAGGGTGCTATTTTCAGAAGTGCTTCTATAAACATGTACTGGAACTTAGTAATAGCACTTGATTTATTTAAGATAACGGGCTACAATAGTCCTTTAAGACACAGTATAATTTTTGCTTAATCTTTGTTAGAATTTATAATTTACAATTTGATACGTCATTACAAGAGGTTCTTTAAGATGATAACAAATAAACTACATGACAATGTAGCTGAGCTCAGAGGGAAGGAAAATTAGAAATCTCATTCATAAATTAATATGGAACTGGATTTGTTCTGCAGCTTTTTGATCTAATCTACAAATGATTTTCAGAAAAAATAGAGTAATTGGACAGCTATAGAAATCCTAGCATCAAGGAGGGGAAAAAAACATATGAAACATTGGATAACAGATCATCAGAGTTGGAATGGACCTTGTAGGTCATCTAGTCCAAACCCCCACCCAAGCAGGAGACCCTAAATCATTTCTGACAAATGGCATTCAAATCTCCTCTTGAAAGTCTCAACTGATGGTGGTCCACAACTTCCAAGGGCAAGCTGTTCCATTGGTTGATTGTTCTGTCAGAAAGTTTCTCCTTATTTCCAGGTTAAATCTCTCCTTGTTCAGTTTCCATCTATTATTCCTTGTCTGGCCTACAGGTGCTTTGGAAAATAGCTTGACCCCTTCCTCTCTGTGGCAGCCCCTCAAATACTGGAAGACTGCTATCATGTGTCCCCGGTCGTTCTCTTTACTAGACTAGCCATGCCCAGTTCCTGTAACCGTTCTTTGTATGTTTTAGTCTCCAGTCCCCTAATCATCCTGGTTGCTCTTCTCTGTACATTTTCTAGAGTCTCAACATCTTTTTATAGTGTGTTGACCAAAACTGGATGCAGGCTTCATGGCTAGGGACATAAAAATTGTATTATTGAAAAGAGGTAACAGCAGAATTTTCTAAGATAATGCAGGAATCAGTTGGACTAAGATAAACTACTTTTAGCTACTATAATAAATTGAAAAAAATCTCCTCCTGGGCCTTTCTTCTTCCTGGTTTGTTCAGTTTGATATGAAAGTTTATTCTGTCTTCCATCCTTCCGAGATCGGTAAAATGAGGACCCAGATTGTTGGGGACAATATGCTGACTCTGCTCTATAAAACACTGTGGAGCGGTATATAAGTCTGCTATTTGCTCTTCCTATTGCTCTTCCTATCCAGATAATATGAAGATAATATGAAGTTTTTTCTGCGTGTCCAAGTTTGGCTTGCGTAAAACAAAACAAAACAAAAACCTAAATACCCCAATGAAGAAGTCATAATGAGCAATTGATAGAAAAGACATATCAGACTTCTGACACAGGGTAATATCCAAATTCAGTCTGAGTGTCATTTATATATTTGTTACATTTTTTGAGAGAGAAAGAGAGAAATGTGGATGCTTTGCTAAAGATTTGAGGCAATTAAATATTTACACTTAAATATTTAAAAGACTTCCGGCAAAAGGCACATACCACTTCATGAGACTAGTGGTGACTAGTTCTTTAAAAGAAGAAATTGGTCCCAGCCTGTGATCTGAGACTTCTTTGATTTTACTTCTTTTCTTATATGACACAACAGGAGAAAATGAATGGTTTTTTTTTTTTGTATAACAATTTTTAAAGATAATTCTATTTGCTAATATATATCCTCTTAGTTTTTTCATCTTCAGGCTAAGCATGCCTAGAACCTGGTTTCCAGAACTATTTTGGTAAGTATCCTTTGAACTCACTTACTTCAGTTAAGCTGAATTCTTGTACTTTTTAGACTGTGATGCCTAGAACTGGATAAAATATTCCAAGCACTAATTGATTAAGGTAGAGAAAAAAAGAGCAAATATTTCTCAAGAACTGAACTTTGTGTTCCTGTTAATGATCATAAAATACTATTTGACTATTTTAGTAATTACATGACATTGTTGTCTGTAATTTAACTTGTGTTCAACTTTTATTAACACTCAGATCTTTTCACAACTTATCTTGTGCTCTACATTTTTTTCCATAGATGGTGTTTAAGTTTTTCAACTAGTTAACTTTTATTCTGTACATTTTGGCACACTGTTCAATATGTCTACTTCCTTTTTTGAAAAAAAAATCTTCTTTTCCAAAGTATTAGCTTCCCTTCTTAATTTTATATTATTTATAAATCTGGCCATTTCAACTCCTTAATGAGGTGTGTGTGAGTATGTGTGCATGAACAAGCGCACGCACACACAACACAAACATATATTTCCAAGCAGATGTGGGGCAGTGGTGAGATTCAATTTTTTTACTACTGGTTCTGTGGGTGTGGCTTTATGGGTGTGGCAGGGAAAGGATACTGTAACATCTCCAGTCAGAGGTGGTATTTGCTGATTCTCCAAACTACTCAAAATTTCTGCTACTGGTTTTCCAGAACTGGTCAGAACCTGTTGAATACCACCAATGATATGGGGTAATTTTAAAGAACTCTCTAGGTACATTTGCTCAGCTGATTTGTTTGCTTAAAACATTTATTTACCAGTTCATCTTATATTAAATTCTGCTATCAACCAACAATTAAAACAACTGCTCTAAGTTTAACATTTTATTAATGAGGATATTATAAAAGACTTCCTGGAGTCAAAATATACCATATCTATTAAATTAGTAAAGCTGTCAAAAAAGGAAATAAGGTTAATCTTCTCTTGTTTGAAGATAGGAACATTTGCTGTCTTAAATTATCTGAGGCTTCACCAATTCTCCAGGAGTTCTTAAAAGTTAGTATAAACACTTCTGCAATCACACATCCTCTAGCTTTTCAGTACCCTACAATGTAATGTCATTTGGCCAGTGACATTATCTATCTATCTATCTATCTATCTATCTATCTATCTATCTATCTATCTATCTATCTATCTATCTATCTATGCATCTATGTATCTATGTACTTATGTATATATGTATGTGCAGACTGCTTATAAATATAGATTTTGTATAGCCAAATATAATATGAAATATTGGATTCACAATTCAGCAGGTTAAAAAAAGATAGTTGTACAAATGTATTAAAACTGCCTATCTATCTATCATCTATCTATTATCTATTTATTTATGCATGCATGCATATATATTTATATCCTACCTTTATTATTTTTACAAATAAAGTGGCAAACATATCTAACACACCTTCCTCTTAACTATTTCTCCACAACAACAACCCTGTGAGTCAGCAAAGAGCATGGGATTCTACCGGTTCTGTCCAGTTCTGTAGAACCCCTTGTTAACTTTCTAAGAAGTTCGGAGAACTGGTAGTTAGAAGAAACCTCCTTTTGTTTTTTTCCACCCTTATTACATTCTTGGCAGAAAGTCTAGACTTCCTGGCTCCGGAGCTTATGAGACTGACTTTCTTAAAAGGGAAAGGTTGTTTTAAGATTTTTACACTGCTGTAGGGAGGAAATACTTCCCTGGACAATCAGCACTTTGAAGAAATAATTGAATAATGAAGCAAAGCTTTTAGTGACAGGAACCAAGATGAGTGACATTCAGCAAGGCTTCTTGGCTAGCTAGAAAGATTGACATTCAAACGTGAGTTTACATACCCTTTCTGAGTTTTTGTCTAAAACTGTTTTTTGGTGAAGCTTAATTCTGTGTTTGGTGATGTTTAACCCTGTCTTTATTGATGGGATAATTTTTCCTATTCAGCTTCAACAAGCAACAGCTACTGTTGTGATTTAATTATTTGTATTGTGTTTTAATTTTTTTCTGCCTCATGTTTTTTTTTCTATCTGGGGAGGAGGGTCTTCCTTCACTGCTTTAGTATTATTTGACACTGTCCTTTTGGGGTATACTTCCAAGAGGCAAGATTGACACTGATTTTTTTTTTTACTGCCTTTCTGGAGGGCATTTTCCTTAAATCTGGATGATTTCCTTAGGATATCTTGTGAGGTGAGTGAGACCAGCTGGTATCTTTAAGTGGTGCAAATGGATCTAAGGATTGCTTTTCCTGGGTGTGCTTTTCCTGCAGAGCTTAAATGACCTCTCTGCTAAAGGGTTTCACCTTATGAGCAAGAGTTAGCTGCTTGATAGTTATCACTGCATTGTAACTATTTTCATTCCTCAAGGTTCTCTGGCACCCTGCCTGATTTATAACTCTGGCTTGCAGGTATTTTTAATCTAATGATTGGTATTTAGGGCAGCTTTTTGCAAGCAAAGAAGCTTTTTGTATTTTTGTACAGGTAATCCTTGACTTACAACAGTTCATTTAGTGACCATTCAAAGTTACAATCATACTGAAAAAATGACATTACCATTTTTCACACTTATGACCATAGCAGCATTCTCACTGTGATGAGAGGCCAGGCGAGGAGAAGCGCGCCCGTGATATGAGTGATGTCGAGTTGGCCACGCCCATCCAGTCACATGACCATCAAGCCACTCCCACCAACTAAACCATGCCCATAGAACCGGTTGTTAAAAAAAACGAATCCCACCCATGGCTAAGAGGATGCAAAGTGACCCAGCTGGTTTTCTCTCTTTCATTCTTGTTCTTAATTAAAAAGTAATTTGGCCAGGGAGTTTACTTAAACGTTCTTTTACTTCTTCATGTTTATCTTGAGTGGCATCACCTTCCTTCCTCTTACACAGAGATGGCCAACAATGTAATAAATAAATAAATAAATAAATAAATAAATAAATAAGGCATTCTGCCTTCTCATTGTCACACTTTAACAATTCAATCAAGACATGCATAATCTGTGCATTTTTTAAAATAGTCTTCCCTCCCCAAAAAGTTTTCTTTTCTTTTTCTTTTCTTTTGTTCTTGGGCCTTTCTTACAAGCCCAATATTTTTTTTTAGCTCTAGCTCAGAATAGTTTCTAGCTATTTCCTTGTATCCTTCTTTGAATATGCAACCATCCTTCTATTTCCTCTATAAGTTCTTTTTGTTTGTTTTTTTATTGTTCAGCAATTTAGAAAACCATGTATTTATGCATATTACTTTTTCATTTTCTTCAATTCTAATAGGAATTATTTGTAATTATGCCTTCAAACTCTAGCTTGGTGGGATTCCCCATTCTTTTCATAATTTCAGGCTATAGGATTTGACTTCAGTTCCATATGTATTCACCAAAATCTGCCCTTCTGAAATTCAATAAGTAACTTTGACTTTTCTCTATTTGTCTCCATTTTGAATCATAGGCACAAAAATAACATGAGTTCTTTAATAATTGGTCATCCCTATAAATTGAATACATTTATATAATAATAAAATCATCTTTTTCTAAGTTTTATTTATTTATTTATTTGATTTGTCAATCGCTTACAAGATAATAGGTATAAGTATATACATAGTTATGAATATATGAATTGGGTACATATAAGAAAAATAAAAGAAACAATAAGACAGGGACGGTAGGCACGTTGGTGCGCTTATGCATGCCCCCTACAGACCTCTTAGGAAAGGGCTGAGGTCAATAGTAGACAGTCTAATGTTAGTTTTTGGGGTTTGGGGAACAAACCACAGAGTCAGATAGAGTATTCCAGACATTGACCACTCTGTTGCTGAAGTTGTATTTTCTGCAATCAAGTTTGATGCGGTTTACCTTGAGTTTGTATCTATTGTTTGGTCTTGTGTTGTTGTGGTTGAAGCTGAAGTATTCATTGACAGCTAAGTCATTGCAATGTATGATTTTATATACCATACTTAGATCAGACCAAAGACAGTGTAATTCAAGGTTTTCTAGGTCTACAATTTCAAGTCTGGTGGCCTAAGGTATTCTACAATGAGTAGAGGAGTGGAGAACTCTTCTTATGAAATATTTCTGGACTTTCTCAACTGTGTTAATATCAGATATGTAATGTGGGTTCCAGACTGATGAGCTGTATTCGAGTATTGGTCTAGCAAATTTTGTATGCTCTAGTTAGTAGTGTGATAGTCACCTGGAATCTTTCAATTGTATTTCATTTATATTTCCAAGTTTGGACCTTTGGATCTTGTTCTTAATAACCACCAACCCAGAACTCATGTCTTTATAAATGCAGGATGCAAAAAAGCTCAGTGTCAGTTTATTTGATTTCTTGCCCAAACAAAGGAGACAAGATAGTTGCAATTTAACAAAAGTTGTAATAAAATAATGAAGAAAAAGAATAGTTTCAAGCTATTAGGTGCTTTCTTCTGAAGCTGTCAGCCTAAGCTCCTTGACCTGCACTTGTCTCCTTTTGCCATTCAGACAATCAGGGTTCCCTCCCCTTTTATTTTCTTTTCATCATCTCAATAAATGAGGTCAGGCACTGTGACTGAAAAATAATTGCTAGGGAGGATCTTTCAAATCAGTTCCTTTCTTAATTTTCCCAGTTGTTGATATTAATTATTCAGATTAGTTGTTGAGACAGATTTCCACCTATGCAAACTGCTACTTGAAATTAGGGTCATTCTGATCAAATTAAAAAACTTCACTACCAGCCTGTTTAATTAGAATGCTAAGGATCCTCGGCTTTTATCCTATTTCTTTCTTGAAAGATAGTACCAGCAAATTAAACTGTATTGTCAGAACCTTGACTTGTTATGTTATGCCAAGTAATTTCAAAAAGAAAATATGGTGTGAAAGTGATGAATTAGGGCTTATCAAAAAAATTTCAGATCTATTGACTATGCTATATACCAAATTAATGAGTTTTTTAAAATATTATTCTACTGATGGCAATTAGCTTAATAGTGCCATGATATTTGACTTAGCACTATCACTGCTTTTTGAATGGCCAATGCAATTTATATCCATTATTTTTTAATGTAGTTATAATGATCTACACTTATTGCACTTCTGCAAGTCAGTTCCTTCTGACTTCAGTGTGTCTCTTTCTTTCTCTTCCTCCCTCTCTGTCCCCCACATCCGTAAATTTATTTTTCAGCAGACTAACATTACATTTACCTAGGAAACAAGAGGCATTTGAGTTTTAGCTGTTGTCTCTCCTAATTTTGATGGGTGGTAGTGAGCGTAAATATCTTTACCTATATTAGAAAGAATTTAGGTAAATGTTTATAACAGATTCCTAGGATAGGCTGGGATTTGGCATGCAGTTGGTAAGTTACAAAAGGGTTGTTTATCATTAAGATCTGCTTTGTAATGAAAGGCAACGTGAAATGAGGGCAGGGGGGGAAGAAGTAGCAGCTTGTGCTTAACCAAGTTTCTGAACCTGAAGGTCCCTGCTCTTCTGCCACCTCTCTTTTGTTGGTGCAATTTACCCGGGTGGGGGGGTTGTCCCAAGACCCTTTGAGTTTATTCATTCATTTACATTTCCCCAAGGGGCTTTTTGGGGGGTGGGTGTTTCTACCCTGCAATGCAGCCATCATCTCCCCCAGGCCCAGCAAGACGCCGTCCTCCAGTAGGTGGGGGTTCAGGGAAGTGTCCTGTTGATCATTAAAGCAATCTGAAAGACCACCCTTTGGGGCCACCAGGATGATCTTCACCAAGCTCAGGCAAAAAACCCAGGAGCCCCTCCACTCTGCCCCCTCCCTGCCCCCACGTGCTTGCTCTACTCAAGTCAGAGATGGGGGGAACAAGCCTTGGATTCCCAGAGCGCACCTGGGAGGGGGCTTATCTAGGATGGAAACTAAGCAGGGTTGGAGCTGGGATGGAGTTGCCAGGAGAGGATTTCCAAGGCTGCAGAGAGAAGTTTAAAAGAATGGGACAGGAGAAGACAAAAGCTTCTTTGGCAACCCACCTGCGATCCAAATGGTTGCAGTGGGAAATTGAGGTGGGGGGGGGAATAGGGCTATCTGAGGGGACGAAGAAGAGTGGCTGGCTTAGGAAGCAGAAACGCAGCGGGAATCTTGGGGTCGTCTGATATTTATTCTGACAACAGTATATGTAAATTGCATTGAGCTTGCAGTTGCATTGAGTTTGCAGTTGCATTGAGTTTGCAGTTGCATTGAGTTTGCAGTTGGGAACCTGATGCATAGGCACACCTCGCCCCGCAGCGGCTGGAGACTCTGCCTTCAAGGGAGCTTTCGCTGGCCAATAGAAGCGGCCTCACAGCGAGGACAGTGTGTGTGTGCACTCGCCCGGAGGCCACTTTTACCGGCCGATCGAAGTGGCTGTTGACTGCACTTGGGGAGCTTCCATCACCCGAAAGAGACTGCTTAATGGCAAGGGGACATGGGCAGCCACGCCTCGCCCTGAAGCGGCTGGGGACTCTGCCTTCGGGGCTCTTTCGTCTGCTGATAGAAGCAGCCTAGCAGCGAGGTATGTGCGTTTGGACCGGTCTAGGTGGGGGAGGAATTTAAGTCACCCCCAAAAAGACAGCCTAGCCATTTTTTCAGGGGTCAAAAAAAATAAGGCCCGACCTTATTTTTTGAGAAACACGGTATTTATGGAGCACAGACAACCCATACCTAATTCACTATGCTTTCTATGTACATTTTTCTTTAACTTTCTGTTATTAACAGAAAAAAATAATAGAAAAGAAGGTAATAGAAGAGATAAGAGATAACACTTTAAAAATAAACACAATTATTGTTGCATAAGCTTTTGAAAGCTTTATGAAAAAGGATGGTACCTTTTTACGTTTATGAAATCGTATGTTAAACAGTCTTAAGCTTTACTTATAGAATGTTGTTTGAACTTAAGGAAAGGAAGAGTGAATAGTAATAGAAAGAAAAATAGAAAGATATTCTAACATACTGTAATTGTTGGACTAGAATCAGGGGTGGGATTCTATCTGGTCAGACCAGTTTTATAGAACCAGTTGTTATGATTCTGCACAGTTCGGAGAACTGGCAAATCATGCCACTGGCTGGCCCCGCCCTATCCTGCCCTCTCACTCCTTATACCTGGCATGTGCACTATCCCAATTGCCTGTGTTGTGCCTTCACCTAATTTTTGATAAGTTGCTATTGTTTTCCTTTTTTCCCCCTACCATCAGCTGTTCCAAATATCAGCTGTGCTGGGAGATTTAGATTAACTAGAAAGCAGGAAGTTGTTGGATTTCTTGCTTTCTAGCTAATCTAAAAGCAGAGCTGAACCTTTCTTAGGACTGAAGATTCTATTTTTTCAGTGCAAACTCAGGCAGCAGATTACAGAATAATAGATCTCTGAGTGAATCTGTGATTCTGTGAGCAATTTATTCTGCCTGCCTGCTTTGCTTGCTTTTGGGTAAAGTTGCTCTTTTTTATATAAAAAAAATTCAATATTTACATACATGGTGTGTTGTGACATAATTCTGTGAGTTTGCTTGCAAGCAAATTTTATGTGACAGATTCAGGAAGCAGATTGCAGAAAGATAGATCTCTGAGTGAATCTGATTCTGTGAGCAACTCAATGTGCTGGTCTGCTTTGCCTGATTTTGGATAAAAATTACTCTTTTTTTAATAAATCAATATTTACATAAATATTTACAATATTTACACACAAGCCATGCCCAGCCAGTCACATGACCACTAAGCCATACACAGTCATCAAGCCATGCCCACCCAATCACATGAACACCAAGCCACACCTACAAATTAGGCCATGCCCACAGAACCGGCTGGGAAGAAATTTGAATTTGAATAAAATTTAACAGTGATCAATTCTTTTTATCATACTATATGGACTAACTCTCTCAATGCAAAAAAAAATGTGCATATAATACTGAACTATTTCTCTGTTGATATTTAGAATTTAGAATATTTAGAATTAAAATTAGGTTATTCAGTGTCTCCCCTGCCTTCTTTTTTCATATACACTACAGGTAGTCATCAACACAAATACATGGATCCATAGACACAAATATGTTTATGATATTGCTAGGAGTTAAGGTCAACTCAAACAATACAGATAGTTGTCATGTTAAGCCCCAATTGACCCCAAAATTTATATTGCTAAGCAAGATAGCTGTTGAGTAAGTAAGTTTTGCCCCATTTTTATTACCTTTCTTGCCACTGTTAACTGAATCACTGTACTTATAAAGTTACTAACACAACTGTTAAGTGAATCTAGCTTCTCTATTAACTTGCTTGTAAGAAGGTTGCAAAATGTGATCAGATGACACTGGGGCATAAATACATGCCAGTTTCAAGTGTTCAAATTTTGATGATATGCCATAGGGATACTGCAACAGGCATAAGTGTGAAAAATGGTCATGATTAAGGTATTTTTAGTGCTGTTGTAACTTTGAATGGCCATTAAACAAATAGTTGTATGTCAAGGACTATCTGTATATCATACATGCCAGACCTCATGTCCAAATACCACAGGATTTGATACCCCTCCATAAAAAAAATATTGTTCTTATACCTCTTTCTCAAGATCATACCCTTTGCATTAAATCAAAACACATTTATATTGCAATCAGAAGATCAGCAATCAGAAGGCAAACAAATGAATAAACAAAGCATATGTTTAGCATCAGATGACTGATTATCTTATAGCTAAAAGGTTATACAATAATACATGTGTCCTCCTTGAGTGAATCTACAATATTATAAGTGATTTCCATAACATTAATAAGCATACAATAATCAACTCTTTATACATAGAATACAAAAAATGTATTACTAGAAGTAAACTTTTTTTTGTAGAAATGATAATGTTAAATATTTAGCATACTTCAGAGAGATAAAAACCTTAGGCAAATCCAGACAAATAGCAGAGCAGTCGTCGTCATAGCTGCCTAGTGTAATTAACATTGAGATCTTAGATATATTGACTCTATCCCATCTCACATGTGTTGACTTTTTTCTAAAGTTGGGCTAACAATATACTCATAGACCTTATATACATGCAGTAACTGCAACTAGATATATATTTGGAGTAATAGTAAATAGCAATTTCTTATGTATTATATCTTCAGTTATATAGATGGCAGTACTTTTTTGCAATGGCAAAAATTTGGCAGGGGAAGAAAGCGAGAATAAAACTGAAATTGCTACAAGATGCAAGAATAAGAGGAGGATTTGCTTTGCCCAATTGGGAATTATATTATCAAGCAAAGAGTCTGATGTGGGTAAAGGAGTAGATAACACTAAGGAATACTAGACTTTTGAATTTAGAAGGACATGACCTGCTGTTAGGTTGGCATGCCTTCCTCTAGTATTAGGGAACTAAAGCACAGGGTATTTTAGAATACATTATATTTGAGAAACATTGTTTCTAAACTGGGAAAAGATAAAAAAGCAATATTATTTAAAAATTCCGCTATCGTTATCTACTATTGAAGCTTTTTCCTATCCAATAATATATAAAAAAGAACAAACAGTTAGATATGGTAAGATATTGAATGAAAAGGGTGAACTTAAATCTATGTAAGCATTGGAAGAACAAAGTGTAAAAATGAATTGGTTTTCATATTCGCAAATACAATCTAGATTTGATAAAGATGTTAAAACAGAAGGTATCTATGATAAGTTGACTGATTTAGAAAATTTTTTGACAGGTACTGATGAAAAAGTAATCAAAAAACTTTATGGACATTTGCTAGAGTTTAAATTAGGGGAAGAACAAGTAGAAGAAATTATGATTGCGTGGGGGAAAAATTTCGGATATGGGATTGATTTAGATAAATGGCAAAAATTGTGGTATCAAAATTATAAAATGTCAATGTCAACTGCATATAAAGAAAATTTGTATAAGACATTTTACAGGTGGCACTTACCCTCGACGAGAATTGCGAGGATGTTCAAGAATAAATCGGATAAATGTTGGAAATGTCATCAGATACCTGGTTCATATTACCACATGTGGTGGACATTTATTTATTTATTTGATTTGTCAATCACTTACAATATAATAGGTATAACTATATACAATGTTATGAATACATGAAATGGGTACATATAAGAAAAATAAAAGAAACAAGAGGACAGGGACGGTAGGCACATTGGTGCGCTTATGAATGGCCCCTACAGACCACTTAGGAAAGGGGTGAGGTCAATAGTAGACAGTCTAAGGTTCAAATTTTTTGGAGTTTAGGGAAGAAACCACAGAGTCAGATAGAGCATTCCAGACATTGACCATTCTGTTGCTGAAGTCATATTTCCTGCAATCAAATTTGGTGCACTTTACCTTGAGTTTGTATCTATTGTGTGCTCTTGTGTTGTTATGGTTGAAGCTGAAGTATTCATTGACAGGTAGGACATTGCAATGTATGATTTTATATACCATGCTTAGATCAGACCGAAGATGGCATAATTCAAGGTTTTCTAAGTCTAGAACTTCAAGTCTGGTGGTATAAGGTATTCTACAACGAGTAAAGAATGGAGAACTTTTCTTATGAAATATTTCTGGACTTTCTCAACTGTGCTAATATCAGATGTGTAATGTGGGTTCCAGACTGATGAGCTGTATTCGAGTATTGGTCTAGCAAATGTTTTGTATGCTCTAGTTAGTAAAGTGATATTACCAGTGAAAAAGCTACGTAGGATTAGGTTAATAACTCTTAACGCCTTTTTGGCTGTGTAGTTACAGTGGGCTCTAGCACTTAGATCATTAGAAATGAGTATTCCAAGGTCCTTTACAGAGCTTGGATCATCAACAAGGTCTTGTCTATTCAGCTTGTATTCTATTGTCTGATTTTTTTTTTGCCAATATGTAAGACAGAGCATTTATTTGTTGAGATTTGAAGTTGCCATTTGTTTGACCATTCTGATACATAGTCAAGATCTTTTTGAAGGGTAGCAGTATTGTCTGCGGTATTGAACAGCTTTACATCATCAGCGAAGAGAATGCAGTTGCTCTTAATATGATCACAGAGGTCATTTATGTAGAGTATGAAGAGATTTGGTCCTAGAACACTGCCTTGGGGGACACCACTATTGACAGGTACAGAATTTGATAGGACACTCCCAATTTGACCATTTGTTGTCTGTTTGACAGAAATGCTTCTATCCAGTTATGTAGTTGTCCAGAGATACCATAAGATTTTTGTTTTAGGAGTAGTTTGTCGTGTACCACTGAATCAAAGTCTTTACAGAAGTCTATGTAGATTGTGTCTATTGCTTTGCCCTGATTGAGTTGTGTAGTCCATATGTTTTTGCAGTGTAAGAGTTGCAGATTGCAGGATGGTTTTTTCCTGAAACCAAATTGTTTATTGGAGAGTAGGTTGCTTGTCTCTAAGTGGAGGATAATGGATTGGTTAATAATTGATTCCATGACTTTACAGGTGATGCAGCATAAAGAGACTGGTCTGTAATTTTCAACTAGGCTGGGCTCTCCCTTTTTGAAGATGGGGAAGACCATGGCTTGTGACCATAGGTTAGGCAAGGAGCTGGTCCTGAAAGATTTTTCAAAGATTATGCTTAGAGGTTCGGCTATGGCAGTGGATAGCTTTTTTAAGTAGGCACACATTCCATCCGGTCCAATAGATAGAGGTTGTTTTAGACTGCATAGTGCTTTTTCAACATTGTCTTCTGTAAAATCAATATGTATTAGATCATTGTAGTTGTCTGTGGTCTGGCTAGGAAATACTGGGCATGATCCATTGCTGTTTACAAATACTGAGCCAAAGAATGTGTTAAAGATGTTGGCTTTAATGGTGTCGTCGTTGCAGTCTTTACCATTAGGTCCTTTCAGGGGTAGGATGGACCTTGAATCTTTTAGTTTGTTGTTTACAAAATTGTAAAAAGCGTGAGTGGAATTGGTGCATAGAAGGTTTTCCTCTTGTTTAATGTGATAATTGGTGCATTTAGTTTATATCTGGTAGCATAAATTTTTGTATCGGCTTTTGAAATTGGCAACATTACTAGATTTGTTTTTCCTCCAGAGTGATCTCTTTTTGGATTGAAGTTTCCTTATTGTTATGGGTAATCTGTTTTTTTTTTTTTGGGGGGGGGGGGGGAGGGAGTTCTTGTTGGTACATATCGTTTGATGACTCTTTTGACTTCAAGTAAAAATATGTTGTAATGGTCTTCAACAGTATTGCATCCAGTGAATAGAGATTGCCAATCAAGGGATGAGAGATCGTTGTCTATAAGATCATAGTTGCATTTTTTGAAGTTATAATTGGGGATTACGTCATTGTGATGATTTTTGTGTGGGGGTATGTTGAGACAAAAGTCAATCATATTGTGATCACTGCTGGAAAAGAGTTCTTTAGTTTGTAGTCCATAAATTAAATTCAAACTATTGCAGAAGATGAGATCAAGGCAGTTGTTTAGTTTAGTGTTGTTGGTTACTAGTTGTTCCAGTCCCAGATTTGTAACAGCATTGTAGAAAGTTGCATGTATGGGTTCAGTTGTACATTCATTTAGGGTCCAGTCAATATGAGGTAGATTGAAGTCACCAAGAAAGATAAAAGCGTCTGGGCAGGATGTTAGTAATATATTTAGCTTGTTTACATGTTCAAAGTCATAATCAGGTGCTCTGTAACATAGTAAGTATCGAAATGTGATATTTAAGGATAGTTCACAGATGATGGTCTCAGGAAGAGCGAGCTCCTGGGTAACTTAGATGTTTTTTAGATGTAAGGACTTTTTATAGAAGATAGTAACACCACCTCCTCTATGAATTTCACGATCTGATCGGTAAGCATGATAGTGTCTTACTGTGGTAATGGAGTCAGGGAGAGATGCGTTGAGCCATGTTTCACAGAAAAATATGATGTCAAATTTAGCCATATTTAGTAAGAGGAGAAATTCAGGTATTTTATTCATAAGGCTTCTTGCATTGAGTAGCTTGCATTTAAGGCCAGCAGTAGTTGGAATTGAGGTAGTTAGGGGCGTGCCTGCCTAATCTTGGGTGATGGTGGATTGTTTGAGGTAGGGTTGTGGTTGAAGGTTAAAGCTGAGTTGCGGGTTGTGTGACTTACTTTTGATACAGTCACCATGCTAGTCAATGTATAGGTCCTTCCCTCTATTGTCTAGAAGTTTTTTGAGTTCAGTGCAGAGTACACGGGGGCGGGCACATTGCTGTATGGTTAGGTCAGGGCGAGAACGGAGGTTCTTATGGTTGGTGTTGGTTTTGGCAAGTGAATTTATAGTGTAAATGAATTTAACTTTGCTTGATTCATTTTTGCAAATGACCCTGCAGAAGCGTGGGGCCACAGAGCCATCTCTGTTTTTGAGCTCTCGGACAATGTGGGAAATGTCAAGTATTTCATCAGGGGAGATGGTTGATGCTTGATAATCACTGATGATGTTTCAGACAGTTGTGATGTCATCATTATCATTGATGTCCTCTAGACCAAATAAGATGGTGTTTGGACGTTTCCGTTCACGCTCAACAGTTTCTCTGATGAGGATTGGGATATCATTATTTGTCTGGCTTATTTGACATGTTCGGATGTAAAAAGATATTGGACTATAATCCACACATGGTTGGAAAAAATGACAAAACAACACATAGACTTTAAACCTAAGATATTTTTACTGGGAATTATACCAGAAATATATTGTAAAGAATTGAAATATTTGATTGTAAATGTTTTAACAGTGGCTAGAATTGTATTTGATAAGAATTGGAAAAATGAAAAAATACCTATGCAGGAGGAAATTATTAAGAAAATCATGTACTGTGCCGAAATGAGTAAATTGACATTTGAAATTAGAGAACAAGAGGATAAACAATTTTATATGATATGGGATTTATTTTATCAATGGTTAGATAAAAAGACATGGTAAAGAAATAGATTAGTAAGCCTAAAATAAAAGCTAATAGATTGATAAAGAATACAACATAAAATATATAACCATTGGATGAATGTATAAGATTAAATCAAAATGAAAATTAGAATATCTCGTATAAAATGATGGAAAAATAGTTAAATGAATGTTTAATAATTGATATTATATAAGCACAAACTAGACCAATAAGATGAGAATTTATATAACTTGTAATGGTAAAAAAAGGATAGCACAAACGATTGTAACCAACTGACACACTGTATGTATATAATTGAAAGAGGGTTTTACGTTTTTATGTTTTGTTCGTATGTTTGTTGTAAAAAATAAAAACTTTTGAAAAAAAAAAGTTATGTATTCAAGTAATTTGGTTCTGGAAAAGTTCAAAAGTTTCCAGGAACCAATTTCAATTTCGAATGACAATTGAGAAGCATGCATAGAAAATATTGTAAGCCACATGTTGAGACTTTTATCAGGATACTGTAGTGATGCTATGATAAATCACATCCTCCATGTGTTTCAAGGAATCTAAAATATGGAATTAGATCTATAGGGTCTCTCCTACTTTTATCTATTTTATGGATGGCACTTCCAGATGTCAGGACTTGAAAAAGGAGAGGCTTTTTGTTCAGGAAAATTTATTGCACACTTTGGTTTAAGCAATGCAGATGTCAAGCCCGAAATTGACATAAGTGTAGCCATTTTAGTTAGTATATATTCTTTTCCTTACTTTCTCTGTGGCAGTCACAAGGGGAAGGGTTTTGAGCTTGCCACATTCCTAAGGGGCGAGTGTTGAGGTAATTCCCCATTAGGAGAATGAGCGCATACAGGGAGAAATATTTAAGAGAAGTGTTTGAATAATATACACACAGTACACAGATACACTGTACAGTAAATGTAGGTTTTTGCTTCCAGAAAGGTTTAAGCAAAGTCCAAAATAAGCAATCCAAAGTCATTCACAAGTAAATCAGTCAGTTTTCAATCCAGGCATAATCCAAATATCAAAGTCCAGTGTCAAAAAACAGTTCAGTAACAGACTTACATTAAATCCAGTAATATCAGTCAATTAGAAGAAATGGAGGAAGGGCAATACTTTCCAACAGAAGGAAACAGAGATACTCACTCAGACACACTTTCTTCTGAGACATATTACTGCTATAATGGTTGATACCTTAAGAAAGGAAGAGTTTTATCTCCCAAAACAGGCTAATAGATTTCTGTCTGTATTGCTTTACAGACAATGCTATTATACTATTGTAAATACTGGTAAGAAGGTCTTATAACTGTTGAGGTAATTCCCTGTTAGGAGAATGAGCGCATACAGGGAGATGTATCTGAGAGTAGTGTTTGAATAATACACACACAGCACACAGATACATTGTACAGTAAATTTAGGTTTTTACTTCCAGAAAGGTTTAAGCAAAGTTCAAAATAGGCAATCCAAAGTTGTTCACATGTTAAATCAGTCAGTTTTCAATCCAGGGATAATCCAAATATCAAAGTCCAGTGTCAAAAACAGTTCAGTAACAAACTTAAATCAAATCCAGTAATATCAGTCAGTTAGAAGAAATGGAGGAACAGCAACATTTTCCAACAAAAGGAAACAGAGATTCACTCTCTTCTGAGACTCAGACTAAAACAACCCAGGTTTCTGGCTCCATCTTATGGCTGTTTGAGAAACCACACCCAATTTCATGCTCTTGCATTCCCTTAAAGAGACAGTATTAAAATGTCTTTCCTGGTTTATATATTTCTAACCCAAATACCTGTCAGGTGACTTATATTCCTAACAGGGAGGAGTGGAGATAAAGAGAGTTGTTTTGCCTAGGTGGTCTTTCTTCCCTGGTAAACAAGCTGTCCTTGCTTGGGGCCCTTGAGGTGGAGATTTATGATATCAAGCAACGCTGAATTACTTCTATTGGAGAATGTGACTTTTGGGGGTTGTTTCTAACTTTTAATATTGTGGAGTAATTCCGGCTTGTGTCAGATCCAGAATTACCATAGACCTTGCCAATTTGATGCTTTCCTAAATCTTTTTTGAAGATGGACTTTGTACTTTTCTTTTTAAATAGATTTCATCACTTGGAAACACGACAGCAGCGATATTATAGCTTTAGGAGTAAAAAGGGGTGGGAATGGTAAATAAAAGGATAACCAGCTTTGAACTAGGATGAGGCCATTATAGGAAAATAAACAAGTGTTTAATGTGTTTCGATACTAAGAATGTTTCTTTGTGACTGCTACATTTGCTTTCTGATATGTTTACCAAAAAGCTTAATCCTTATCAGGTCTTGATTTTTTGAGACAGAGACCACAGTTAAGTTGCTGAGTTACAGAAGGGCCATCCATTGATAAACAAATGCATATTCCAATGGCACTGGAAAAAAAAGTGATGTGTGAGCCTTTTTCACACTTACGACTGTTGCAGCATCCCCAATGGCCATGTGCTCAAAATTTGGATGTTTTGGCAACTGGCTCATATTTATGATGGCTGCTGTGTCCCAGGGTCATGTGATCTCTTTTTGTGAACTTCTGTCAAGCAACGTCAGTGGGAAAGCCAGATTCATTTAACAACTGTGTCACAAACTTAACAACTGCTGTGATTCACTAAACTGTGTCAAGAAAGATTGTAAAATGGGACAAAAATCAGTTAACAATTATCTCACTTAGCAACAGAAATTTTGGACTCAGTTGTGGTCATAAGTTGAGGACCACCTATAATATAATTGTAACTGTTGGTGCCAGCTGTTTTCTGTTGAGGGTTTTATGTAAACACTGGGTATTAACATGCGGTTTATTTTTATTATTCAACTTTATATATTTATTTTTCCTTTGACTACTCACAGCTATATTTGTTTGGGTTAAATTAATTAGAAGCATTAATAATGTTTCTAGAAAGTGAAACTTGCAATTTCTAGTTATTTTTATGTGATAAAAAGCTGATAAATACAATGTTGTACTACTTGGGAATGCATGATAAAAGTATCTAGGAGACTGATCATTAATGTACTGTCTTAATAATGCTGGAAACCTGCTCTTACATTTCCACTTATCTTATACATTGACAACAAATACAAGTTCTTTTTTTCTATAGATAATGAAAATAACCTTGGTTATATAATGCAACTGCATTTTTCTGCAATTAGAAGATGGCAAATGCAACTGCAGGGTTAAAAAATATTTTCCCCAATCACTGCAATATCTGTTGCTCATCTCAGTATTGTGCCTAGTGCTTATTGCTTAAGACCATGCTTGCATTTAAAGTCAGTGTATAAAAACCATTACTGTTAACTGTTATTGTTGAAACTTCCATGAAAATTAATACTTCAGATTAGCTTAAATATATAAGTTATATTTAGAAAACATGTTACAAAAATTTTGGCCATTCTTCAGGGATTTTAGCCACAAATCTAGGGTTAATAGAGAAATTAATTTCATTTGCTTACATGTTATTAAATTTATAATAAATATAGGAAGTAGCAGGGTTAGGCGATAGTGACTGGCCAAAAATCAGCCATTTATCTTCCATGGTTGTGTATGGATTGGATGTTATATTTTTCTGGTCATGTATCATTCGTTACATCATGCTCTTTACCCAATACATTCAGTTTGCAATTTTCAAATGGAGATAGCAAACAGGCGTTGATAACAAAATCCTCTCATTTCAGGATTTCCCAACACAGTCTGCAACTAAAGTCATTTCTATTAGTAAAAAAGAATGTAACTCATGATATTTTCTCCTTAATTGAAAGAAACTGTTTTCCAAGATAAAATCTGTCTAGAAGACTTTACTGTAAAATTATATTAATTTTGTAATAATTGTTCAAGAGACAGGCTATTTTTAGGATACTTTTATATGGCAAGATGAAAAAGAATAATGGAAGCATGAAAAGGTTTAAAAATCAATTTGGTCCTTTAACATTTCAAATATTTTTTTCAATACCTAAATCATGTTGAAGCTTTGCCTGAGAGGCCAATTTTACATATTTTAGTTACTATAAAAAAGAAAGTTAGAACAAACATGGATACCCCCAACCCCCAATCTGTTAAATGTGCTATGGGCCACTAATTAAGAGCATCCCCTGATAATGATTGAAATGCATACCATAAACACAAACTTTTAAAAAGCATTCTGAATTAGCTTCAACACAGTGATATGTGTCTAATACTGTATTGGAAAAGCAACTGAAGGGGGCAGTATATTGCCTAAATAACTGCATGATTTTAAAAAAGCTGTTCCAAGAGCTCCAGCTGCACTAATGGTTTGAAAGAAACATTGGTGATAGACTTGTAGAGAAAATGGGCGATATCTGACAAACTTTTTCTGTCCACAAAAAGAGTTTCTTGCTGACAACTAAGACATACTCTCCAATTAGAAGCAAGAATCACACAACCATGTATCAAGATACAGACTGAGAAAGTTATTCCCCAGGAATGTAAATACTAAGTGGACTAGTATAATTGATTTAATTCTCTATCTACTTAGTTATACACTATGCAGCTGTGCAACTGTCAAGGACAAGTTCTCGTTAAGACCAAGGAAACAGAGGTGCAAATTTATTCTGAGACAAATATCTTATTTCCCTCTGAGTTTTTTTAAGGAACTGTAATCCCCAAAACGGACAAATCTCACTTCTTTTCATTCCGTTTCCAACACTTGCTTTTATTTTCATTTGTATTTGACTCAAGTGGAATATAAATATGATTAGTCTCATGTATTTAATAATTTCCCCTTTCTTTTACATTAAAATATGTGTGTCAAGACTCCTGAGGTCTTGTTTTCTTCAGCTGATGATTTTAATCCTATTGTATAAACTGCCTGAAGTCACTTTGTAATTGATGCAGCATATAAATCACAAATTAAACAAATGAAAAGATATTCAATGTTAAAACATATGAAGGTTTAAGGGCTGTGCCCAAGCTGCCTGGTACCAAAGGCGAGTCTCACACCTCAGGTTGCACATTTCTAAAATAAGGCTACTGTATATCCTGAGCAGTTCCTGGCTTTTTCAGTCTGCTTTAATGAATAGAATATTAAAAGAAGTTCACATGCTGCACTGGACAAATTTCTTCCTTGGTTCTCTGTGATGTCTTCTTTTTAAAAAAATTCTTTTTAAAAGAAGTAGTCGTTTTCCTTCTCTTCACTATGTTTTTAAACAATTGTGTACAGTTGTTTGGACATGAGGCAGTACTTTTAAAGCATATACTAGATAGTTATGTGCTACTTAGTATACAGCCCTACACAGTATTGCATTTCTCATTCAATCATAAGAACCGTAAGAACCTGCTGAATATGCCCCTATCAATCATCAGTACATTCACCTGAGAGAGGCATAAATTAAGATATTCTTTGTGGTATCCTTTGCTATAGAATAGCATAAACTGGGGAACAGTAATGGCCTCTTTCATAGCTCCAAAACCTATTTGGGAAGCTTTGGGAGGTCAAATTGCTACTGAAAAATTACTGTGGTAGGGAAGATCCAATGTCATAAATGTTAGATTAGTATACATTAGGATTATTTAGTGTTCATGAAAAACTATTGTATAATGTAGAAATATTTGTGTTTCTATTTTATTACCTTAAACTACTTAGAGCTAAATATGATAGGAGTAAATTAGAAGTTGCACTAAATAAATGTTTACATTGCTCAGATTAAGTGAAAATTCCCATGCATCATAGATAATCAATTGATTTTCTGTACAAGTGATCAAACTACCATGTTCTCCCAAAAATAAGAACTGGTCTTATATGTTTTTTTGCCACCAAAAAGGCATCAGATCTTATTTTCAGGGGATGTCTTCCACTGACTCACCTCATGGCAGTGGCATGGACAGCCCCACACAGCAGGAGGCCACTGCTGATCCACTTCTTCTGCGGCCAAAAAATGAGGTCCAGATTGGTGCACATGTCATCTCTGACCTCTGTTTTGCCATCAGAGGCCTCTTCAGCTGATAACAAAGCTCCAGATTGAGGTCTGGCTGCAACTGTCCAAAGGTAAGTAGTAGGGCAGTTCCGCCCCCCCCACATTCCAACCCAAGCTTAATTATTACCCATGTGCCTCACACCACCCATGCATACTGGAGTGGGCAGGGTCTTAACTAGGGCTTATTTGGTGGTAGGACTTATTTTGGGTGCATGTGTAAAAATCAAGCTAGTGTTTATTTTAGAATAGATCTTTTTTTCGGGGAAACGGTACATATTCAGAATCATGATGGTTAAATGTTACTTCTATCTATCTATTGCTATCTCTCTGTGTATAGATAGACAAGAGATAGTGTTCCGAACTAGCAGGCTCGAAAGCCTGCAAACCTGATTGGCCCGCTGATAGCCGATCATGATTGGTTGCCAAAGACTGATGCGATTGGCTAGTAAACGGGCTGCCGCGATTGGCCCTGCCAAGAGCGGCAAACTCAAATTGCCTTCATTGGCTGCCTAGCCGCAGCCAGCCCTATATAAGGGGCTGCTGCGGCTGGGATTAGTTGCTCAGATCTGAAGTCACTAATAAAGAGCTGTTGTTGCTATCTGAGTCTTGCCTCCGTTCTTGAACCATCCTCCCAGATCTAACAGATAGATAGAGAGAAAGAGAGAGAGAGAAAGAATATATGCAATAGTCCTTGAAAGTCCTTTGGTACATCCATAGTATACAGTAGGCACTCTGTTTTTAAGCAAACATCCATAGCTCTGAAGGAGTGAAGTTTTCTTTTATACAATCATTGGTGCAAGAAGTAATGTATTTGGAAAGCAACTTCATATTTCCTCGCTGCTGAGTTTAATAGAATGATGGTAAATTGAATTGTTTGGAAGATTGCCTCTTCTTACTAATAGCAAAAAGCTCAAAAACTGGACTTTTGATTACTTGGTCCATTGGGTTTTGTTGGGTTTATTGAAGAGATTTTCTATTGCAAAGAAATTTAGAAAAAATATTAGTAGAAAAAAAAGTAGAAATTATTGTTCATTCTTTAAAAGCTCATTTAGAAGGCAGCAGGGAATATTAGTCTGCATAATTAATTTACCCCTGACACAACAAAAATACTCAATAATAATAGTGTGCAGATTATGACCATAATCCTAAATTACTTTCATGTGAATAATTCATCTGTGTAGTTTGGGATTATTTGAAATTCAGTCACTTTTGAAGCACAGCTTTTAAGTATTCTAATTAACATTAGAAAGTATTTTCCATTATCAGTTCCAAACCACTGACTGAGATCCAGCTGAAAAGATTTCCATACTGAAATAAAGTTTAGCAGTATCAAAACAGGATCTGTGTATAAAAATCAAAACTCTTCAAGAGCTTTGCTCTCAAAACAAAACTTGACCATTATTGCAGGTGCTTTAAGTATTTCAACTTTTCCAAGCACTTGATTGAAGTTTGCTACCTTATTTTATTTGTACTGATGCATTTTTCTCTCACTTTCTCCCTGCCCTCCTTCCTGAAATACCTGATCATGTCCCCACCACTATTGGATTAGACTGGATGAGATGATATGACCATGGAGTGCTAGATAAAGGTATTTAAGTATGTTTTTATAAGGACAGTTTTTGCCTTTTCCTTCACTTCTGGAGAAGGGGAATCAGGACTATTACAACTAACCAATTTGTATTGAACTACTTATATTGGGCTGGAAAAGCCACAACTAAGACAAAAGTCAAACTGAAGACATTTGAGTAGGAGGTAGAAATGTAATTTGAGAAAGTTACTTAACAGACAACAGATAATCAGAGTTGTACCTTGTAGGTCATCTAGTCCAACCCCCTGCCCAAGCAGGAGACCCTACACCATTTCTGACAAATGGCAGTCCAATCTCTTCTTGAAAGTCTCAAGTGATGAAGCTCCCACAACTTCTGAAGGTAACTTCTGTTCCATTGGTTGATTGTTCTCACTGTCAGAAAGTTTCTCCTTATTTCCAGATTGAATTTCTCCTTGTTCAATTTCCATCCATTATTCTTTGTCTGGCCAGGTGATTTGGAAAATAGCTTGACCTCTTCCTCTCAGTGGCAGCCCCTCAAATATTGGAAGACTGCTATCATGTCTCCCCTGGTCCTTCTGTTCACTAGACTAGCCATGCCAAGTTCCTGTAACCGTTCTTCATATGTTTTAGTCTCCAGTCCCCTAATCATCCTGGTTGCTCTTTTCTGTACTTTTTCTGGAGTCTGAACATCTTTTTTATAGTGTAGTGACCAAAACTGGATACAGTACTCTAGTTGTGGTCTTACTAAAGCTTTATAGAGTGGTATTAGTACCTCACTTGATCTTGATTGTATCCCTCTGTTAATGTAATTTAGGATTGCATTAGCTTTTTTGGCAGCTGCTGCACACTGCTGGCTCATATTTAGCTGGTTGTCCACTAAGACTCCAAGATCCATCTCACACTTACTGCTATTAAGCCTGGTTTCACCCAGTCTATATGTGTACTTTTGATTATTTTTTTTGCCTAAGTGTAGGACTTTTATCTACATTGAATTTCATCTTGTTAAATATGGCACAGTGTTCTAGTCTGTCAAGATCAATCTGGGTGGACTTTCTTTAGTACTCTTGAAAATAATGGGAAAGCACATTCAGATTTGCAAGATTGTTGCTCTAATTTTATAA
Source organism: Pseudonaja textilis (assembly GCF_900518735.1). The sequence goes on along the minus strand of NW_020769322.1, from coordinate 21,154,026 downwards.
TTATAATAGTATTGTATTCACAACATGGCTTCCTAGTCTTGTCTACCTGGAAGGGCTGACACTTACCAATGAGTACATTCTGTTGGTTTGCTTTGTCATGCTTCCATCCCCTCCCACATTAGGATCCCATACCAGATCAATTTTAAGGTTTCTATATTAACTAATTAACTCACTTTTTAAAAAGATTAAAATGTCTTCAGAAGCCAGATTTCTAATCTACCTTGTTGATTAAATAGAAATAGGATGGCAAGATCATGACCCAGATTGAAATGGGTGTCCCACCTACTGGCATCACTAGATTGTCAGTATAGAACATATCATTTTTATTCCTTTTGTGTATACTTCAGTGCTCCCTATCAGTGGTGGGATTCAATTTTTTTTTACTCCCAGTTCTGTAAGTGTGGCTTGGTGGGCATGTCAGGGGAAGGATGCAGTAAAATCTTCAGTCAGAGGTGGGATTGGCCGGTTGTCTGAACTACTCAAAATTTCTGCTACCAGTTCTCCAGAACTGGTCAGAACCTGCTAAATACCACCTTTGCTTCCTATATATGTCCCCTTGTGGTTGAAAAATGGAATGATTGACCTGTCCACGTATAGTCTGAAAAGCCTTCAAATTGACTAGCCTGTTCCTAATTTAACTAGAATAGCTGAAAGGACAATAAAAAAATTCAGCATTTGTGTTTCTATATCCTAGCTGCCTGGTCTAATTCATAAAGGAACAAACCAGTTCAGAGATACATGAAAACTCACACAATTTTCACACAAGTGATACCCAATGGGGTCTCTCTAGTAACTTAGACCTAAATTAAGATTCAGCTACCATCACCAGCTCATGGTTCCCACACATCCCATGAATTAACGTTATTTGAGACCTTCTCTTTTGGCCCAGATTGATTATTCATACATATTAATGAATGCTCTAGAGCCGTGATGGTGAGCCTATGGCATGCACCCATGTGCACTGGCCAGCTGATCCAGCATGGGACCCCTAGAAACTGCAAAAGCAGCTTCTGGTTTCCAGTGTGTGCATGTACGCTTATGCACAGAAATACAGTATGGAAGACTGTATATAACCAAATAGAATTGAAACTTTATTTAAGTCCTGAGAAACAAGTATTCAGAAGCATCTTAAGTTAGGTTCCTTCCTGATTCATTGGGATATAAGAAAGAGGGGAGATAAAACACAATAAGGCTTGCAAGATTGATATCAGATTCACTAGATAGACTAGACCAGAAAAGCAACTCCACAGAAAGAGTAGAATTGTTCTTTATTGATGCTATAATAGCAGAATTATTAACTTCTAATTTAAAAGATTTCATACTTAGGTAATTAAAATAAACAAGGAATAAAAAGGGGAAAATGATTATTTTTAAACTGTTTACATTTTCCTATCTTCAATATCTATAGAAAGAAAGACCTTGCCTTTGAAGCGTTTTGAGATGGTTATTTTAGGTGCCATCATAAACTAGCAAGAAAACATTTATTTTTAAACTGAAGTTGGACCACATAACCCTTTAAGTAAGGAATGTCTTCAGACAGAAGTAGTTTGTCTGGCAGCCTTTCAAACAGAAGGAGCACACTATATAAATTACCGTATAGACCGTCTTCAGTAAATCTTCTCCTTTATGTTAAGCCCACCTTTTGAAGGTAACTGCAGAAGTTAAGTTATCAGACTTTGAACTCGTCCTTTGGTTTAATTTGTTTGGGAAATAGGTTGTTGGTGATTAATCTATCTCCTTACTCCTGTGCTAATCTTTTTTAAAAGTCTGTGTAAACAGTAACTCAAATTTCTGCCAGATATTGTTCCTTGATGATGATATTATATAGTTAAATGTGTGTGTAAATATAGAGTAGGATTAAAAACATACTCAGATGGCTGTGCAAGATGGTGTTTTGATTTGGAAAAAAAACTAAGGAAAAGCTGTTGTATATTTCTGGGAACACATTTACACTTTATGCAATTTGTTATATAATGTAGACATGTTCACTGCAGGAAAATATCACTTCCATGAGAACATGTCATTCATATCATAGAGTTCATATTTTATGACTTATTCTTACTGAAGTGTAAATATGTTGCTATTAAAAATCATTTTCCACAGAAACAAAGCTTTATTTGCAGTTTTGCATTGGGTAGATTTCCCATGGTTTTCTACTCAACTCTTTTCTTATTTTCCTTATGAATGAGTAGATTATTCTCATATGGAGTATGATGCCTAATAAAAAACCAGTTGACTATTCAATGTCTATAACATTTTGACAGGGTCTTTCATTAGCAGAAATAAAAGTTCATGGATTAAAGTTTGTCATAGAAACAATGGAGGACAATGAAGGACAGTGACATAGAAAGTCCAGAAATTCCCACTCTCCATGTTAATCATTCAATGGATCAAAAGTTTTTATGCAGCATTTGGTTGTAACTAAGAGGAGATAGATTAGATTAAATTAAATTTTAAAATAAAGCAATATACATGTATAATATATTCATTCTCCACATATTCAATCCATTTCAAATACACACCTTAGGATCATGGATTATATTTTTGGAATAAAGTGTTAATTTTCAATAAATGTAATAATATTTATATTTTTGTCAGATAATACGTCATGTATAACCAGTATGTGTTTTGTGTGAGAAAGCATACATTGTCTCTGAAACTAGAAGCAAAAGGATCCTTGTGGTTATACAATTTGGTTGGTCTCTAATTAAGAAAACTTGTCATTTTCTGCAGAATTAAAAAATAGGAAATCTGTCGGGTTCCATTAGATTAATAGCCTAATGCAAAAAAAAAAAAACCAACCACTTGTCTAATCCTGAAGTATTTTCATTTTAAAGTGGAAGGTTACAGCCTTACATTAATGGTTCCTTAGAATTATGACACTTACACTGTTTATCAGTATCTGTTCAGTTAAAAATTAAAAATAATTAAGGATTGCCCCACCATGTTTTCAGTCAATATGCAAACCAATTAACAAATCATCTTGGGAAGTTCTGTAGAAATGACAAATTTCAAGCCTTAAACTAAATTGTAGTTTAACATTTGGAAGATGAAGTATTTCAAATGAAACGTTTTTCCTAAAGGTTTTAGTTCTTCACAATCTTTTTTAAAAAAACTTTTTGAGACTAATGTTGTTAGCATGTAACAGAGTTGGTATTCAGCAGGTTCTGACCATATCTGGAGAACCAGTAGCAGAAATTTTGAGTAGTTCAGAAAACCAGCAAATACCACCTCTGACTGGAGATTTTACAGTATCCTTCCCCTGCCATGCCCATGAAGCCACACCCACAGAACCGGTAGTAAAAAAATTTGAATCCCACCACTGGCATGTACATTAAGAATTTATAATTTGTTGGCAAAACTTCATATTAAGGAAAATCAAAGCTAAAAGCATGTGCTGTATAATTAATTTGTTAACCATTATTGTTTCTTAGTTTTAGATAAGAATATGAGAGCTTTTATGGCTGGATAAGCTTAATACCTGAAATAAAGCCCAGAAATGACATCTGATATCTTAGCAACAGTAGACTGCAGCTGGAAATGTTGGTGTTGCTGTGCTTTCTTCTGTTTCTTGCTTCTCTGACTTCTTTCTTCTTTTATGACCCCATGCTAATAGAATTTTAAAATCATTACAATCATCATCTTTTTCCTGGAATTTCTTCTTGTCCACTCAACCTTTTTCTGGTTCCTGTTCTGTTATTCATAGTTACAACTGTTAAAAAAAAGAACTGTTGCTGTTGTGCTATTGTTCCTTTTTTTTCTCTGGGCTTTCCAAGAATTTCAATACCTTTTTTTCAGCAATAAAGTTGTGTAAGGCCTCCTATGATCTCAGAGGTCTAGGCATACTCTGCTGATTGACAGACCCGTGAGACAGAGAGCTACCAGAAAGATCATATGTGCAATAACTGAAATGGCAAAAGCTAATTTAAGTTTTCCTTCCCTCCTTCCCACTCTCTCTGTCTCTCTTTCTCATATGTGTGTGTGCATGTGTGTGTGTATTCTGTATGTGTGTAACTATATGTTCATACCATTTGCTTTTTAGAACATTGGTGAACTGCTATTTAAGAATGACCAATTCTGGAACATGAACTGGACATTAGATTGGCTTTGACTCTACTGGCCTTTTGCAAACACATTTTATTTTTATTTATTTGTCAAGTGATTATAAGATAACAGATATAAGTATAAACATAATTATGAATACATGAAATGGATACATATAAGGAAAAAAAACCAGTAGGACAGGGATGATAGGCACGTTGGTGCGCATATGCACGTCCCCTACAGACCTCTTAGTAAAGTGGTGAGGTCAATAGTAGACAGTCTAAAGTTCAAGTTTTTGGGGTTTGGGGAAGGAACCAGAGAATCAGTAGAGTATTCCAAACATTGACCACTCTGTTGCTGAATTCATATTTCCTGCAATCAAGTCTGAGTTTGTATCTATTGTGTGCTCTTCTATTGTTCTGGTTGAAGCTGAAGTATTCATTGATAGGTAGGACATTGAAATATATAATTTTATGTATTATACTTAGATCGGACTGAAGGCATCGTAGTTTTAGGTTTTCTAGGTCTAGAATTTCAAGTCTGGTGGCATAAGGTATTCTGCAACGAGTAGAGGAGTGCAGAACTCTTCTTGTGAAATATTTCTGGACTTTCTCAACTATATTAATATCAGATATGTAATGCGGTTCCAGATTGATTAGCTGTATTCAAGTATTGGTCTAGCAAATGTTTTGTCTGCTCTAGTTAGTAGTGTGATATTACCAGAGAAAAAGCTACGCAGGATTAGGTTAACAACTCTTAATGCCTTTTTGGCTATGTAGTTACAGTGGGCTCTAGCACTTAGATCATTAGAGATGAAAACTCCAAGGTCCTTGACAGAGTTTGGATCATCAACAAGGTCTTGATTATTCAGCTTGTATTTTATTTTCTGATTATTATTTTTTTGCCAATATGTAAGACAGAGCATTTATTTGTAGAGATTTGAAGTTCCCACTTGTTTGACCATTCTGATACATAGTCGAGGTCTTTTTGAAGGATAGCAGTATTGTCAGTGGTTGTGATGACCCGTAGTCTCTCAAAATAACCCAAAACCCAAAACATACATTAAAATCCGTTAAGGCCTTCAACTTAACTTCACCGTTTTATTAGGCACAGTTTAAAGTCACAAAAGTAAATAATGAGGCAAAAAGAAAACCAAAACAAACCGCACTGATGAGAGTTCCAAATCAAGACAAGCTAACTAATCATAAACTCCAGGAAAATAACCAAGGAGAGTCCATGGGAAGAACGCCAGCAAAGATAAACCTCTTTCAAAGTAAACACTAAACTTTGACTCCAGCAATTCTAAATGCATAGTTACAAACTTATATACATAGCTCCCAGCTGCAAGCCATGAGGATCATGGTAATCTGCTCTTGAGTAGACTTCGTTTTTCCCTGATCCTCTCCTCCCTCTGTGACCTAGATAGGGGGTGGGCCTGGATCCTCCTCTGACTGCTCAGCTGGCCTCTGCCCTTCCCCAGCCTCCTCCACCATCTCTGGAGCCACACTCCCACTCCCTGTTGGCTGTTCCTCCTCTTCCTCAGAGTCAGTCTCCACCAGGGGCATGACAGTGGTGTTGAATAGTTTTACATCATCAGTGAAAAGAACACAGTTGCTCTTAATATGATCACAGAGGTCATTTATGTAGAGTATGAAGAGAGTTGATCCTAGAACAGTGGAACAGTGTTACTTGGGGGACACCACTATTGACAGGTACAGAATTTGATAGGACACTCCCAATTTTCACCATTTGTTGTCTGTTTGACAGGAATGCTTCTCTCCAGTTATGCAGGTGTCCAGAGATACAATAAGATTTAATTTTAGGAGTAGTTTGTTGTGTACCACTGAATCAAAGTCTTTACAGAAGTCTATATAGATTGTGTCTATTGCTTTGCCCTGACCGAGTTGTGTAGTCCATATGTTTTTGCAGTGTAAGAGTTGCAGATTTACAGGATAGTTTTTTTCTGAAACCAAATTGTTTATCAGAGAGTAGGTTGTTTGACTCTAAATGGAGGATAATGGATTGGTTAATAATTGATTCCATGACTTTACAGGTGACACAGCATGAAGCAATTGGTCTGTAATTTTCAACTAGGCGGTCTCCCTTTTTGAAGATGGGGATGACCATGGCTAGTGACCATAGGTTTGGCAAGGAGCTGGTGCTGAAGAATTTTTCAAAGATTATGCTTAGAGGTTAGGCTATGACACTGGATAACTTTTTTAAGAAGTAGGCACATATTCCATCTCGTCCAATAGAGATGGTTTTAGATTGCGTAGTGCTTTTTCAACATTGTCTTCTATAAAATTGATATGTATTAGATGTAGATGTAGTTGTCTGTGGTTCGACTAGGAAATACTGGGCATGATCCATTGCTGTTTACAAATACTGAGCCAAAGCATGTGTTAAAGAAGTTGGCTTTAATGGTGCAGTCGTTACCATTAAGTCCTTTCAGAGGTGGGATGGACCGTGAATCTTTTAGTTTGTTGTTTACAAAATTGTACAAAGCGTGGGTGGAATTGGTACATAGAAGGTTTGCCTCTTGTTTAATGTGATAATTGGTGCATTCAGTCTTTATCTGGTAGCATAAATTTTTGTATTGGCTTTTGAAATTGGCAACGTGACCAGATTTGTTTTTCCACCAAAGCGATTTCTTTTTGGATTGAAGCTTCCTTATTGTTATGGGTAATCTGTTTTTTTCTGGTTTTGGAAGTTGTTAATGGTACATATAGTTTGATGACTCTTTTGACTTCAAGTAAAAATATGTTGTAATGGTCTTCAACAGTATTGCATCCAGTGAATAGAAATTGCCAATCAAGGGATGAGAGATCATTGTCTATAAGATCATAGTTGCCTTTTTTGAAGTTATGATGATTTTTGTATGGACGTATGTTGAGACAAAAGTCAGTCATGTTGTGGTCACTTTCTATGTTGTGGAAAAGGGTTCTTTAATTTGTATTCCATAAATTGAATTCAAACTATTGCAGAAGATAAGATTGAGGTAATTGTTAAGTCTCGTATTATGGTTACTAGTTGTTCCAGTTCCACATTTGTTATAGCATTGTAGAAGGTTGCGTGTATGGCTTCAGTTTTACATTCATTTAGGGTCCAGTTAATATGAGGTAGATTGAAGTCACCAAGAAAGATAAAAGCATGTGGGCAGGATGTAGCCCATGTTAGTAGTGAATTTAGCTTGTTTACATGTTTGATGTTATAATCAGGGGCTCTGTAACATAGTAATAATTGAAATGTGATATTTAAGGACAGTTCACAGATGATGGTCTCAGGAAGACCAAGCTCCTGGGTAACTTATATGTTTTTTAGATGTAAGGACTTTTTATAGAAGATAGCAACACCACCTCTTCTACAGATTTCATGATCTGATCACTAAACATGATAGTCTCTTACTGTGGTAATAGAGTCAGGGAGAGATGCATTGAGCCATATTTCACAGACAAATATGATGTCAAATTTAGCCATATTTAATAAGAGGAGAAATTCAGGTATTTTATTCATAAGGCTTCTTGCATTGAGTAGCTTGCATTTAAGGCCAGCTTTAGTTGGGAACTGAGGTAGTTAAGGGTGTGTGTGCCTAGTCTTGGGTGATGGTGGATTGGTTGAATGCTGAGTTGTGGGTTGTGTGACTTACTTTTGATACAGTTAGCATGACAGTCAATGTACAGATCCTTCTCTTCATTGTCTAGACATTTTTTGAGTTCTGTGCAGAGTTCACGGGAGCGGAGACATTGCTGTAAGTTTAGCTCAGGCAAGAATGGAGGTTCTTATGGTTGGTGTTGCTTTTGGCGAGTGAATTTATAGGATAAATGAATTTACGTTTGCTTGATTCATTTTTGCAAATGATCATGCAGAAGCTTGGGGCCACCGAGCTGTCTCTGTTTTTGAACTCTGGGCCGATACGGGAAATGTCAAATATTTCATCAGTGGAGATGGTTGATGCTTGATAGTCACTGATGTTGCAGACAATTGAGATGTCATCATTGCCTCTAAACCAAATAAGATGGCATTTGGATGCTTCTGTTCACGCTCGATATCTTCTCTGATGAGGATTGGGTTATCATTGTTTGTTAGATTTGTGTTTTTTTGTGGATTGGGTTGTAGAGATGTGGTTTGTAGCTATTGGATGATTGGGTTTTTGTGTTGCGTCTTTTTTTTCAAGGTTAGTTAATCTTTCTTTTAAAGTGTCCAGGGATGCTACTATGGTCTCAAGGGATGTTATTCATATTTCTATGGTATCAACTCTTTCAAACGGGGCAATATATTTGTCCAGTTTGGGTCTGCATGATGGGCAGAAATATTGAAATGCATGTTTTGGGATGATTCTAGGAATTGAGTTATTTGCTTAGGTAATCCCAAGCAGCCACACGGAGAGTAGTTGTCACATAGAGAACATGGTTTCATCATTTGGGGATTTGGATGTGTGGCTGAGTCCATGCAATGTTTATCTTTATTATTGGCAGTGGCTTTGTTTTTGCTGCTGATTATGTGTACATTGTATCTATTGCTGTATGTTCATAGTGTTTTTAGTTGTGGTGAGTTGCCCAGAGTTATGATTTCAAGACGGAAAACCATATGTATTGAATAAATAAATAAATTCACCCTGATTTATCAATAGTGTAAACCAGATTATGGATACAGCATGTAATTCCACCAATACATAAAAAGCAAACAGCAGTGCTATTCTCTGAAAGATTTGGGCTCCATGCTACCAATAGGTCTCAATTCCCTATTGACAGTAGGCTTCTGCATTAATGTTGTTAGCTTCAATATGCAATCAAATGAACTCCATTGGAAAAAAACAACATGAGACAATTTTGCCTTCATCTTTTCACATTTGTTTTAGTTTGGCTGTCAGTCCTGAAATATTGTGGAGCAACTTCAGGGTTGCCACAGCAAGGCCACAGCCAGGCCAGTTGGAGTTGTGGGAACGTGAGTGGGGAGATACAGATAGCTGTAGTATGTGTAGCCAAAATATCATTATTTCCTGTGGGAGCCAAGGACACTTTACCAGGCATTGGAGAAGCATGGACAAAAGCCAGCCGGAGCAGGGACTGTGACCTTGATTGGACCATGTGATGGACATGTGACCTGGGGGACAAGAACTTTGAGTTTTGATTTGGGTGGGGCAAATTTCGGATCCTTCGGAGTCGGGTTTTCCCCAGCTGTGCCAATATGACACTCCTAATAAATTCATACTTTGAAAAATTCTAGGTCTCAGTTTTGATTGTTTGGGGTCTGTTACTTGGAACACTGACATTGACTTTGAAAGAGCAGATATTGTCTCCATACTCATTGGTAACAGAGTACAAATATCAATACTTGGGAAAGTGTGTTCCATATATCACTGCCCATTCTGAGTGATAATTCCATTATATCTTTATACTTGACATCCTGCAATTCATTTTTTTTCATCTCTAGTAAGCATTCAATCACTTCAGCATTAAATTTCATATTTAGAATTGCTCAGGATGTGATCATCTTCAGTGGTTACATTCTCCTTCAATCTCTCCCTTTCCTTTTTTCTATCTCTGCCCTATACCCAGACTTATGCCTCCTCTCCAGTGTTTAAAAAGCATGAAGCAATTTTTTACATATATTAGCATTATTGAAGCTGTTTAAAATTGATGTCCTTCAAATTTTTGAGAATGGTAAATAGGAGTTAGTAGTAGCATAAAAGCCAAGGGGGCTTTAAATAATATAACAGGAAAAGGAAGGGGCTGGAGAAAGAAAAGGGAAGGGTGCCATATACTGTAACTTTCGCAAATAATGATACATATGCAAATGAAACTACTTGCTCCAAACTGAAATGAAGAAGGGTCAAGGGAAATCCTAGAATTCTTCATCCATTATGGAATTTCTTTTCAGCATCTCTTTTTACTTCTGGAGAGAGGTTGTGGTAAACCACAAATATCTTGTAATTGCAATTAATATGACTGTTAGTTAGATAGGCTGTGAAATGCAGTTAAGCAGCTTCTGAAGGATTACTAGTTTACTGTTCCTGCTTTTAAACTCACATTTTATATATTCATTTAACCATAAAATAAGACTCATATGTTCCTTTGGAATAAGCTAAGCGAATCCCTGAACTGTTTATATTTTTAATAAATCCATATTTTCATCTCCCAAATGAAATTCTATAGTCTCAGTGACTAAAATAATACAAAATCTATTAGCAGTCTGTTTTTCAGATGTAAAAGCAGGAAACAATAGTAGAGGCTGACCTACAATTAAGTAAAGCTGTATATAAACTAAATATAACAGCAGGTTATGGTTCTTCCTGTAGAGAATAGCACATCTTCCTTTCCTTTTATCTCAGTATGAGGGGGAAAAAGCAGTCTCACCAAGTAGTATGTGGGAAGTTGACCACTTATAGAACACAGCAAAGTTGCTTAAATTTTTTTAAATGTTCATTTGACTGAATCAAAATGTTGTTTTTTTATAATGTGGATGCAATTATTTGATACTAAATTCTTAACATATAATATTTAGCACACAGTACAGATAATAGCTAAAGGTGTAATCAATGGCCAATACTATTTTAGGAATAAACAGTATTCTACAAATGTAAATGATTTTGTAGTACATATATATTCTTCACAACAAGCAATGCAATTCAATTCTTTCAAAGGAAAAATACAGGTAGTCCTTGACTTACAACCATTTGTTTAGTGATAGCTGAAGTTATAACAGCACTGAAAAAAAGTGACCTATGACTATTTTTCACACGTATGACCAAATCCATGGTCACATGTGTAAAATTAAGACAGCTGCCAACATCTTTATTTTTTGATGGTTGCCATATTTATGATGGTTGCAAAATCCTGGAGTCAATTTTTATAAAAAGATAACTTCTTATAACCTTCTGAGAAGCAAAATCAATCAGAAAGCCAGATTCACTTAACAACCGTATTAGTAACTTAACAAATGCAGTGATTGACTTAATGTGGCAAGAACTGCCACATTAAGTGAATCACTGTGGCAAGAAAGGTCATAATGTGGGGCAAAACTCACTTAACAGCTGTTTTGCTTAATTATGCTGATAAGTGTCATAGATAACCAAAATTAAAAAAATTAAAAAGTGTTTTGCCACTGCTCCTTCACAGAAAGTTTTTAAAATCCCAGTTTAGTGGACAGCCTGATATTAATGGTTTTCCATCCAAGTACTAATCAGATTCATCCAGATTACCTTTTGGGGATCAGAAAGCCGTGGTGGCACAGTGGTTAGAGTACAGTACTGCAGGCTACTTCTGCTGACTGCCAGCTGCCTAAAATTTGGCAGATGAAATCTCACCAGGCTCAAGATTGTTGGGGGCAATATGCTGACTCTGTAAACTGCTTAGAGAGAACTGTAAAAGCACTGTGAGTCTAAATGTCTAAAGGCTATTAATATCAGTCAGTCATAATAGAACATTCAATCAGGATCCATCTCTTCATCTGGATGGACATTTTTATTTAGTTTTCTCATTAATTATAGCTTTTTAGGATTATAGATAGGATTATTTATATTCTCTCATTCAGGATTATGTCAAACTTTCCCTAGATAATTCCTGGACCGAACCTGGAGACATTTAAAATGCAAATGCACAAGCTATATTATGTGGTCCTCAGTATTCTCAGTAGAAGGTATAATGTCTCTACCAAAGATGTTTCCTACAATTCACTAAACTTTTTGCTCAACATATTTTTATTTTATTCTAAATTCTTTCTGATTTAAAGAAAAATGAATGGAAAGCCACCAAGACATACCCAATATTATGGATTTCCAAAAATGCCTCTAGGACTTACATACATAAAGCATTCCATAGCTATAGTCCAATGTTTTGTAAGCTTTCTCTTATGGATTATGCTTCACTACATCAGGACAACTCTCATTATGTCAGAGTGTCCAATAGAAGTTTTCAATATTTCCAGTGTTTCATTGGCCCTTCCAAGCTGGAGTTCATTAAGGTAGATGCCTTTTCCAAAGAAACGTTCATATTTAATTTCTCCATTTTCTACCTAAACAGAATTCACAAGTAGATATATTTTTATAAAGCATATAAGAAACAGAAGGCATAGCACACTGATCTTACATTCCCTTGTCCCAAAGTAAATTAAAGAGATTGACCTGAACACTGGTCAGAAACTGTGACAACTGCAGAGAAGAAAACAACGATTTTTTTTTTTTAAAAAGAGCTATCAGAAAAAAAGTATACCTTTAGTCAAGTATAATTTTGCTGGTGAGTTAAATTGGAAAGTGTGCTGGACAGTTGACAGGGTTTTTTTAATTAACGAAGTGAAGTTTTAATTTTATTTTAAATTTTCTTTAGGATGCTTGGAGGAATGGACTATGGCCAAACACACAATGCAAATCACTTTTTTGGTTCAAACAGAATAGTGTTTTCATTTCTTGGCTCTGATGTTAACAATTATGTCTTGTTCTGTGAGACATTTATTAGCTTTTTACCTTGCTACCTATTGCTATGTTTTCATGTGGTTTTAATTATTGCCTTTTAATTTATTGTAAGACACAGCAAAACATTTTTAAAAGGACATTGGTACCATGCTGCTTCATCCACTATCAAGCTGATTTTGTAGAAAAACCTTTATGGAGTCTATTGATCAAATCAATCTTTCAATATGATGTTTATGTACTTCTCCATCTCTCCTCAATGGAAGCTAGAGGGGTGTCAAACTCACATCATCACAGCAGCATCACATGCTGCATCAGGACTTTTTTCCCCTTCACTAAACTGGACAATGTGTGGACAGCATAGGATGCATCTGGCCCGCAGACTGGGAGTTTGGCAGCCCTGTTTTATAACTTAACAGCATTGGCATTAAAGGTCACATATGACAAATAGGCTGGCTGGGGAATTCTGGGAATTGAAGCCTATTCATCTTAAAATTGCCCAGAAACACAGAGAAACACTGCTGTATGGTAATCTGTGTTTTCTCCAGTAATTGCCCTATAATGAAAGCATTTGTGTATAAATATAAAATAATACAGTGCTGCAATTTCAGGCACAAGAGTTTCTCAAGACTAGGTGAATATTTTTTTTTTTAAAAAAAAATCAAATTTATGGGTTTTTTTACACTCTTTGACAACTGATATTTCAGGTGTTGGAAGTAATGTTCATCTGGGTTCACTTCCAAGTGGGAAGAAAGACACTGGAAATATGGAGGCTGCTTGGAAGGATGGTTTAATGGAGCAGACCCATTAAGCACATGGTCCTGATGCAGCTGAAGACATGGAGTGGAGAGAGAGATATTTTTATACCCTCACTTGGACCTTGTCCTAGAGCTTTCTGTTCTTGTGTTGTCAGACTCCCAAGGGGCTATGTAGGGTTCCACCTAACCTTGTAGGCTGTCTGTGTCCCAGGCTTGGTTGAATCTTGTTGGATGATGGTGCTACAATGAAGAGACTTGTGTTCTGAAAGGATATTGGACAATTCCTATTATGGCTTAATGGCTTTGTCCTGGTTTAGATCTTGAGTGAGGGCTAATCCTATCACCCTGGAGCTGAAGGCCTTTTGTCTAGTAGATAAGATTGCCCAATCTTTCTTGGGCTATTAACAAAGATGGGGACTGCTTTCCAAGAGCATGTTTCTCCTTTTTTACATTCAGGGAAATATAATATTTTGCCTTTTTTATATTTCTTAAAATATTTCATTTTTCTAGGAGTGGGGCTGCTAAATTTCTTCACAGGTAAGAAGTTATTTAGTACAGGCCATATTATGAAACTTTCCCAGAAACTGAGCTGTTCACTTCAAAGTGAATCTCCCATTGCCATATCCAAAACAGTTTGCAACAAAGAAATCAAGGTCATCAGCAGGTCTCTATTTATGAGTAAGAGCAGAGGTGGTACTCAGCAGATTCTGACCAGTTCTGGAGAACTGGTAGCGGAAATTTTGAGTAGTTTGGAGAACCGGTATCAGAGATTTTGAGTAGTTTGGAGAACTGGCAAATACCACCTCTAACTGGCCCTACCCCCACCTATTCTCTGCCTCCTGAGTCCCAGCTGATCGGCTGGGTCTTCTTTTATTGCCCTGCACAGGAGAACGGAGCTGGAAAGCAGGTTAGTGGGGTAGGGAAGAAATAGGGATTTTGCAGTAACCTTCCCCTGGAGTGGGGTGGGAATGAAAATTTTGCAGTATCCTTTCCCTGCCATGCCCACCAAGCCACGCCATGCCCACCAAGTTACGCCCACAGAACTGGTAGTAAAAAAATTTGAATCCCACCACTGAGCAAGAGGTAAGGTTACAGAAATCAGTATATATACCTTTGCTCTCATTTATCAGTGACTTAATTAAGGTAAACCCTCCTTATGGCTTTGATCTTCTTTTTAATTGACTCTTGATTTAATAGGAAGTTACTAATCTCTTAGGTGATACCACAGAAATCTTCTACCTGTTATAATTTTATAATTTTGAACTTCAATTTTCATTCAGGGTCAGAGAATTCTATCAACTCTTGAATGTCACACTGTTCTCCTTTCTTTTGTTTCACAGTGTTTTGAGTTTAATATTGTTGTTTCTAATTTTGCATGTGGGTTATGCAAATCTTTCAATTCTGTATGAAATGTACAGTTTAGAGAAGTCACTGCTCTTCCATTTCTAACCATATTTAATTTTGGTTAGAATTTGGTTTGATTAAACTCTCAAATTGATGAACAGGGAGGGAGAAGTAACCTAGGCTCAAAGTTAATTTCTTATTGAACTGAGAAAGTAGGGAGACCAATTTAGCATTTTCCTGGCATGACATAGCCACTTGGAGACATAATTTCCTAATCTATGCTACTCTGATTCTCTACCTTAAAAGAGGTCAAATGCAGCCATCTAGAAGCTTTTAAAAGCTAAAATATAGAAATGACTGTGACTGAATAGGTTGTCTCCAAATATACCTTATTGCTCTGAAGCAGAAAAAGGAACAAGGTATGATCTATGAATGGCCCTTAACTGCTAATGATAATGCATTGCTTTTATGTAGGAGCAGGGCAATGCCTCTTGTCTCTCTGATGTGCCAAGTTTTTTCCAGGATTTACTCAAGTGCCTTGCTTTTAAAAGAGAAAAACAATTCTTTCAGGTTTAGTAACCGTGGCCTGGGTAATGTTTGCTTTAGCCAGGCCTTGTTTCCTTTTATTCTGACGAAGTGGAAAGTTACATTTTTGCCCTAAAGCTCTCAACAGAAATTGCAATTCAGTTCAAATGTATGTTTAATTTTAATTATTATGTGGTATGTGAGAATGGACTCACTTCTTCCATGATCCTATTCCTATCCACCTATTATGATCCTATTTCTAATACTGTAGAACTGTGTATCACTGTATTCCTAGAAAAAAACGACTGATGGGAAAATAGGAACAAAACGAACAAAATGAATATAATGCTGAAAATAAAATAAAGTTAAAAATCATGTTAGATAAAAGTGCATAGAAGCACAAGCACACACGCACACACGCACACCTCTTTATATTATTCATATTTTTGCATCTTTCTACAGTCATTTGTATAAATATTTCTTCTATATTCCATTGACTTAATGATCTCAAATTTATTCATTGCACTTTAAGTTTAGCCCACTATATTCCATGAACTGAATAAAAATATTAAAAAAATATAAATCAGTCTCGGCTGAAGTTCATTCTTTTTCATGTTTGAAGGGGAAAAAGTGATGGAGATTACAAAGTCAGAGAGCTAATTTAAATTGGTTAAGTCATCTTTATGATTTGGCAGCAGGCATAAAATAATTCATACATAATTTAGATCAAATAGCTTCATTTATATTAAGATAATTTCTTTTACATAGCAAACATGATGTTTTATCATTCATATTTGTTCAGATGTGACTGATGTTTTGATAAGTAAAACATAATATTTGCTAGGCAATATTATGAAACCCTTTTATCACAAGTTTGTTAAAATAAAATTGAAAGTGACATTAAAAAAAACCTGGATCCATAAGAGGGTCTTCTCTGCAGAGCCAAGCAAAAAATGTGGCTGAGTTTCTAAAGTAGAGATGACAAATTTATAGCCAGTAATAACATTTCTAGATACAATATGCAAGCTAAGATAAGGCAACTGAGAATTTCATGCTTTGGAAACTAAGCTGATTGCCTGCAGGAGATCAAAAATGCTATTTCTACTATTTATAAGACAATGAATCAGCTCAATACTTACTAAAAGAGGTCTTAGTATAGCAGAACATAGAAGCATGTGTTTATACTGAAGCAAAGTTTTTATACATTTTTGGCTTACCTGTCAATCATTTTCATTTGTCATTTTCCTTAGAAACATTTGGTGAAATTACAGAAAATCTACAAAGGAAAATGTAGTGGCTTATTACAAGTTATATATAAATGGTGAAAGACTGAAAGAAGTTTGGGTAACCTGGTATAGAATGGTTACAAAAGATGAGAAAAAGACACATTTTAAATTTTCAAATGTTGATAGAAAGTTTTTGAATAATATGTCATTTATTGCAAGGAATAAATGTTTTTTTGAAAAAAAGCAAAAATGTTTGTGTATAAGAATATGCTTCTACTGTCTTTGTTAAGTGGAACTAAAAGTTGACTATGTTCAATATGCTGGGACTGCATTACCTAAAAATAGGAACAAAAATGAATGGTGCTTGGTAAATATGGATTGAATGCAAAAGTATGTAAATAGTATAAAAGAGTTTTGTTGAGCTGCTTTGTTGCATATCAATAGTAAATGAAAAATGAATCAGGAACCAGATATAAGCAGGAATGGATCAGAGAAAAATTTTAAAAAATGTCACAATGAGTGGTTTATGAACTCTCAAGATGTTAAATTTGATCCAGTGGTTAAGGCACCATGTTAGAAAGCAAGAGTCTGTGAGTTCAAGTCCCTGCCTTGGGTGATCTTGGGCCAGTCACTTTCTCTCAGCCCAAATCAACTCTCAAGATTATTGTTGTGAGGAAAATAGGAGGAAATAGGGTTGAATACATTGGATATGTTTGCCATTTTGAGTTATTTGTAAAATAATAGTTAAAGGTGTGGATATAAATAATCCAATTTGTTAGAGGTTGCAGCATAAATTCAAGTCCAGAAAACACACAGATGACTGATTCAGCAAGATTCAATTCACTTCTTTATATACATAATAAAATATTGAAGTAAAGCTTACAATACCAGAACTAGATTCTTCAACGTGGTATAAGCAGAGAAGAGAACAGTCAAAAAAGGTAATTTCACTATAGAGCTAATAGCAGTTTCATTTCTTCAGAGTTGAGCACAGAGCAGAAACTAGAACCATACCCAGGCTACTTCTAGTTTCAGTTTCCAATTCAACTCTCATTGGCTACTCTGTTGCCATGCCTATTCATTGGCTGACTTTGTTACCATGCTTCTTCCAGTTCATGAATATTTTGACAAAATTTAAAAAGCAAAAGACCATTTATGAATCAGCATAACTATAGAAATGTTGAAGAAAGAATCATTTTCAAAGACAGTGGCAGGGTCAATACTTACAGTGGTCACAAGCAAATATTTCCATAGTAGATCAGACTGCTACAAAACAAGAATTTCAACAATAGTTGAAAAATGTTTTCTATCCAGAAGAGAATAGATTCAATAATGTGAAATATGTACAGGAATTTAAATCTTAATTTCACTATAAATAGTGTTTGAATTAGTTGTTTGAACTTTTAATGGTAGTTCAAAATAATCTTTCTACATTAAAGTTTATCAGAATCAGGGGTGGGATTCAAATTTCTTAACAAACGGTTCTGCGGGCGTGCCCTGATTTGTGGGTGTGGCTTGGTGGTCATGTGACTGGCTGGGCATGGCTTGTATGTAAATATTGTAAATATTTGTGTAAATGTTGATTTTTTTATTTAAAGAAAGAACAACTTTTACCCAAAATGAGGGCAAAGCAGGCAAGCAGATTGAGTTGCTTGCAGAATCACAGAGTCACTCGCAGATCTACTTCTCTGCAATCTGCTGCCTGAGTCTGCACTGAAAAATAGAATCTTCAGTCCTAAGGAAGGTTCAGCTCTGCTCTCAGGCCAATGGTGCAATTTGCTGGTTTTCCGAACTGTGCAGAATCGTAACAACCGATTCTATAGAACTGATCGAACTGGTAGAATCCCACCCCTGATCAGAATGTTTACTTATAATGTTGCCAAGAGTGTTGCCAAGAAAGATTTGATTCAGTGAATGATATTGATATAGATTTAGCTATGCTTTATTTTCTTTTTTCTTTTTCTCATTCCTTCATTTTTAAATTATATCTTATTTCCTTTATGCATTTTGTATAATACATCACACACTCTAATTTTCTCCAGCTGTTCAGGCACTTTTAATCCTAATCCTCCATGTTGAGGTGATCAATCTAAAAATGTTGTGTTGAATGGAATATAAACTCTAATTATGTCCAAATTACAGGAATCAGAAATACAGGATAGAGAGACTTATTCCTGGCCATCCACCCATTTGGATGCAACATTAGAGTGGCTTAAAATTAATATAAATAATACATTATTTGTCCATAAGTATCTTAGCACATCATCTACTTTGGAGACAATGTTTCTATTTTAAGGATTGACAGATGATGAATATGTGTCTATACTTATGTAAGCACTTAATTAACTAAAGAAATATAGCTTCCTATTTGAAGGCAAGCTATATTTCAAGGTTGGACCATTTCTTGCAAATAGGAGCTGCATTTATTTGGATAAAGTTATAAAATGACTGGGAGGGGTCTTTAGTCTTTTAGATTACTCAAAATCTTAGGTGATTTTATTTTCTTCCACACTGATAGCTATACTTCCTTTTACTGATAAAAGAGAATAGTTGTAGCTCAGATATCCATTAGCTGTGACGTTCTAGGTGCTGACCAAGCCCAGAGAGCTCCAAGGATCCAGGTTACTTCTTTTGGAGAGTTCACAATTTTTCATACAAATATGCAATGCCTAGGATATTCTGTAAATAAATATTCTGGTTGCCCAATCTAATTATGTCAAATAAAAATATGTGTCAATCTTTCTTAGTGTGTATTGGTATGAATTGGATATAGGCAGCAATGTGCTTAATTGCTTTATTGCTTATTAAAGTATTCATTTTTTTAAACAGATGACAGTTGTCCTGAATGGAATTCATTCATTTCTACTTAGTCATTCCAATGCGAATTCACACTCTATTCTTAGATAAAGTAATTGCTGCTCATTCACTTACATTCAGATCCATTTCTAGTTAAACTAGGACTAGTAAAATGATTTATTTAAAGGCTTACAGAACAAAACAATGTACATACTCAATACTATATGTGAGAATAGGAGAGTATAACTCAACACTTTTAAAGATACAACTGAGTCTCTAAACTGGTTGTTTGCTACATGAAAGAAAACTCTTGTTCCTTTTAAGATCAAGGAAAATCTCACCCTATTTACCTGAGTAATCTAAGTCTACTACTACTAAGAGAATAAATACATAGCAGTGGTGGTATGCTACCAGTTTGGTCCAGTTCAGCTGAGCTAGTTGTAAAAAAAAAAGCCTCCGACAATCAGCTGAGAAGAGGGGGGAAAAGCCTCAGACAACAGATGAGAGGATAAAGAAGAGAAAAGCACAGGAAAAGCACAGGATCTGCCCTCCCATCTGTCCCTGCGCTTTTCTCTTCTTTATCCTCTAAGCTGATTGGTGCTGCAGGCCTCAGCTGGTGTGTGGAAAGCTGCTCATGTGCGCATGTGCGCACGCTCACCAAACTGGTAGTGGAACAGGTAGGATATGACTGCTGATACATAGGTCAGGAAGAGATTTCATCATGTTATAGCCTTTCATCTTTATATAAAATTTAGAATTGCTGGATGTAACAATTGCATTGGATTTGACATAATTCCATTCTAAAATATAGGTGCTTCACAAGAAAATTTATTTGATATTATTTTGAGGAAAAAAACACATCTCCTTTTATATGTTGTTGGTGTTCTGATGCATAGGGACGCTTATAAACATTATAAATAAAAGCAGTACTTTATTTAGATATTGCATACCTATATTTCCCCAGAGGCTTAGCTAGCTTACAGTGAAATGTTAATTTTTATCTGTCAATCAGTTCTTTAGTTCTTTAAAGAAGCCACCTTGGCAACAGAGTTAAATTAGAAGTACATATTGTTCAAGTTTGATTGCTACAAATATATTTTGTTTCAGATTGGACTGTGCAGTGTTAGATTGCCACTGTTATTTGTTACATCTACACGCAAGGTTCATTTGAGGGTGATTACATTTTAACACTCCTAGTGAAGAGCTGGTAGAACTCCATGCTTAGATTTCAAAAAGAAAATTTAAAACTACAAGGGAGATGAGTCACTTGTGACTCAGGCTATGAATTTCAGAGAGACAGAATATTGTCAAATTTAAAAGTTATTGTTGTAAAAAATATTTTAAAATAATACAGCATATACAAATCTACAAATTATATATTCATATCCATCTTTTTAAAAGTACAATAGTACACTGTGCTTGTTTTATTGTTGCTCTTTTAATGCTTACTATAATTACTTTATTTTATTTAAAACAGTAATGTATTGTCCAGTAACCTATTGTCTATTAATCAATTGATAATTTATTGATGTTGTACAATTATTACCCAATCTAAAATTAGTAAATATTCAAGTCTGAGTGTGTTAAATTATTTTTATGAAATTAAAGTATAAATATTTAATTCAATTCCAAAATTTATATTATATTATTGTGTTTGTGTGTGTATTAAAATATTTTTAATATTATCCTGAGGGCTATCATCAAAAACATGAAGATGAGAGAGACTCTGATAGTTCTTTTATCTTTGAACATATGTCTGTCTTTTCTGTGTGAGTGTGGTCATGTCTTTAACCATATCTTTGAGTCATTGCTAATTCCCGTTGACTGCTTGGCCAGATCCATGCAGTTTTCATGGCAAGATTTTGGAAGTGGTTTGCCATTGCCTCCTTCCTATAGTTGGGAAAGTATCTTACATTTTTCTAGACAATTGTACATAGTTGGACTATTATATAACCAATTACAATATATTTTATATGTCAGTGAGTTAAGAAACAATATATAGTATATAAAGTAATATCAGAACAAAAGGATTTTGTTTCAAATTTAACTAGCATATTTTAATAACATAAAGGCACAATATGTATGGATTCTTTTCATCTAAATCTGCTTAGGGCAATGCAGATTTACTATTCACTCAGCTTTATCTCCTTTGACCTCATTGAACACAGTTTTCTGAGATGTAACATGCTGCAGAATTTCTTGTAAGAAAATGTAAAGCAATTTTTTTTATTGTAATCTCAATGACAACTTAAATTAAACCATACCAAAAAAAAAAAGTCTTGTCAAGTCTCTATACTGCTTCAAATGTGTTGACTCAGGCTGGTTCAATTTTGAGCAATCTTCCTAGCAAGTGGTAGTGTTATTCTCAGTAGTACATATTCATTTATCCCATTAGGACAAAAAGGATTCTGGAGTTAAAAGCAGTAATGTGACAAATCTCAATTATTTATACTTAACTACCTGTGTAAGTTGTATAATGTACAATGTCTGACATCAATCTACCCTTAGGGCCATGGATATATAAAATATACAAAGTAAAGTACTGTTATGTAAGGCTTACTTATAGGCAACATTATTATATACCATTTATTGTTACTTGAATGCTTTCTACTGTCATTTTTTTATTTGTGTTTTTAAAATGTCAAAGAAACACAATATATTAGTAATATATAATTTATGCAGAATGAAGGTAATTGTATCAGACAACGACACAAATTTTAATTTTTTTGTATAATTTTGTTCCTCTATGTGTGCCTATGTTAACAAAACCTGTATATCAATTACAGAATAAAATAAAAATAAGATTCAAGAGAGTTAAATCTTTTTTTAAAAAAAAGAAATAGATGTTATAAAATTGCATGATTTTAAATAGCATTAAATATGACCTTGTTGAGAAATATCTTATTTTTGTCTTAACTGATCTATTTAATCAGAATGTTGTTAGATGTAGATTTTCTATCATAGTTCTTTACCTATAAAATTCATCAGTCCATATTGTCTAAATTACTCAGTGTTTAAGGTTCTCGTTATGCTAGTCCTGCCTAATCAGTCAGGACAGCCAAGAGTGAATACAGCACTGACAAGGGCACCCAATAGAAATCAGAATGATGTTTCACATACCATGATATGCTCAAACAATATAAATTATATAATTATATAATTACAGTATATAAAGTATGCATTTCCATATTGAAGTGATGTGACACCACTCCCCCCATCATTTACAAAACATATCCATTAGCAGTGATATTTTTTACCAGTGTTTATTGTTGCTAAAGTATTTTTTTTTCTCCCAGCTATGGATATAGCAGCCATGCAAATCAAAGAAAATGTATTGACCTTTCTGATAATTGAAAAGCACAAAATATTGCAGTTATCTGTGCTGTGTAAAATGTTTTACACTGATTTACAATCCCCAGGATACATCAACGTTTTCTTCTTAAAAAATATTTACTTTGTTAGAAAACTCATCAGTAAATAAAAAACAGAGACACTGTACATAGAGGAAATGCCTTAGGTTTCAAGAGAAGATATAAACAAAAGCTAATGATTTTGCTTATTGAAAATGTAGAGTGAGGCTCAGGGAATTAAGTTATGAAATATGTATTTGTAGCATATTAAAAATAAAATAATTTCTATGATATAGATTTCTTACTGATCTAGAAACCATTTGTTATAATTAGATTTTCTTTCTTAAAATCTGGAGTAGTAACTTTCTAAGCTATAATCCTTTCCTTTTCTTCCTTTCCCTTCCCTTTCTGTTCCGGACTAGCAGGCTTGAAAGCCTGCAACTCTGATTGGCCCACGAATAGCAGATCGTGATTGGTCACCGCAGACTAATGCGATTGGCTAGTAAACGGGCTGCCGTGATTGGCCCAGCCAAGAGCGGCAAACTCAAATCGCCTTCATTGGCTGCCTAGCTGCAGCCAGCCCTATATAAGGGGCTGCTGTGGCTGGGATTCTTTGCTCAGATCTGAAGTCACTAATAAAGAGCTGTTGTTGTTATCTGAGTCTTGCCTCCGTTCTTGAACCATCCTCCCAGATCTAACACTTTCATTTCCTTCCAGAGCCATAATGGGAAGATTCAAAGACATTTTTTTTAAACAAACCTCTCTTTTTTTGTCAAGTTTTTTATTTTATATGGCTCATACATATCAATGTGTGAACAGTGTAATACCTGGGTATCATACATTTTAGTACAAATAAACATATTATTATTCATGGTTATTACATTTCATTTTCATTGTTTCATACTGTTTAAACATATCTGATACTAGGGGTGGGATTAAATTTTTTTAACAACCAGTTCTATGGGCGTGGCTTGGTTGGTGGGAGTCATGTGACTGCGTGGGGGTGGCTTCTTTTCACCTGGCCTGTCATGACAATGGGGATGCTGCAATGGTCAGAGGTGTAAAAAATGATAATAAGTCACTTTTTTCAGTGCCATTGTAACTTTGAATGGTCACTAAATGAACTATTGTAAGTCAAGGATTACCTGTACAAAAATACAAAAAGCTTCTTTGCTTGCAAAAAGCTGCCCTAAATACCAATCATTAGATTAAAAATACCTGCAAGCCGGAGTTTGCAAATCAGGCAGGGTGCCAGACACCTTGAGGAATTAAAATAGTTAAAATCCATAACTATCAGCAGCCAACTCTTGTTCATAAAGTGGAAACCTTTAGCAGAGAGGTCATCTAAACTCTCCAGAAAAAGCACACCTAGGAAAAGCAATCCTTAGATCCATTTGCACCACTAAAAAGACTCCAGCTGGTCTCACTCAACTCACAAGATACCCTAAGGAAATCATCCAGATTTAAGGAAAGGCCACATGCCCCCCAGAAAGCAGTAAAAAAATAGTGCCAAGCTTGCATCCTGCCTCTTAAAAATACACCCCAAAAGAAACCATGAGGCAGGAAAAAATTCAAACACAATACAAATAATTAAATCACAACAGTAGCTGTTGCTTGTTGAAGCTAATAAGGAAAATTATCCCATCAATAAACACAGGATTAAACATTACCAAGCACAGAATTAAGCTTCACCAAAAACCAGTTTTAGACCAAGACTCAGGGTTTGTAAACTCACGTTTGAATGACAACCTTTCTAGCTAGCCAAGAAGCCTTGCTGAATGTCACTCATCTTGGTTTCCTGTCATTAAAAGCTTCTTTCTTACAGCTATGCTTCATTATTTCAATTATTTCTTCAAAGTACTGATTGTCCAGGAAGTATTTCCTCCCAACAGCAGTGTAAAAATTTTAAAACAACTCTTCCCCTTTAAGAAAGTCAAGTCCCAGAAGCTCCGGAGACAGGAAGTCTAGGTGTACTGGCAAGCATGTAATAAGGGTGGAAAAAAAATAAGAAGAGATTGCTTCTAACTACCGGTTCTTTGAACTGCTTAGAAAGTCAACAAGGGGTTCTATAGAACCAGTCAGAACCAGCAGAATCCCAAACCTGCCTAATACTACCATCATTCAATTTCTAAACTTCCCTCTTATATCTTGTTATATATCTTGTTATATTAAAATATATATATTGTTATTCCCCTCTCATTTCCATTTCTATTCTATTTTTTATTCATGTCACTGTAGTATTCAAAGACGTTTCTGTCATCCATCTTTCACCTGCTTCATTATTCATATTTCCCTTATTTAACACTTCACATCATATATAGGTTTCATTCTTTATTCTTTCATTGTTCAGTGTTTCAATATACAATTCTAATACCAATCACAATATTATTTAAATATATAGGGAATATCTATTCATATTCCTTCCATTCATCCAATCCATGCAATTCTACTATTAATACACATGCTTATATTAAACTATATTCTTTCATTATCTAATTACTCATTGTTTAATTTTATTATTTCACTGCTAATCATATTATTTAGACATGTTAATAATACCATCATTCATTCTCTAATTTTCCAATTAATGCTTAGTTCTCATTCATAATTGCCATATTTTATTCTTCATATCTATTTGTATTAAAATATTATCCTAGTGCCTATCACAGAACATACGAAATAATTATCCAGTCTATATAATTCTAATGTTAATACAGTTGTTTTTATTAAAATATGATCTTGAAGGATTTTCCTCCTTCTCTTTTTTCTATCCATTGTTTCTTGGCCTCATCAGTACCTTAAGTAATATTCTTTTTTTGATTTACTTCCCATATTTTGCTCTTGAATCTTTAACTCTGCATTCTGACTGTTCAATCCAACTTTTTCTCCCCTCCCTACCCTTTTCCACCATTTAATTTTAAAGCTATCTGTTCTAACTTCTATCTCCTTTCCCAAAATATTTTCCTCTTTTCCCATGCTCTTTTTAAGTCTTTTGAATTTTTTTCCTCCTTTAAATTCCTTACTCATTATTAATTTTGATGATATGTCCTTCTTGTTGTCTTCTTTTTGCTGATTTCTCAGTTTTGCTTCCTCCTCCATTCCTTCTGCTGGTTTCTTCCTTTTCTGAATATCTGGTCTTTGTTCATTGTCCCTTGTATAATATTTTCCAGTTTTTGGTCTATGCCACCGAATAATTCCACAGTCTCCTTATGTTGTTTCTGTATAAAATCCTTAATGTTTTGGAATATCAGCTCGATCTCATTTAAAATTCCACTCATTTCCACCTTTGTTGCATATTTTATTTTAGTAGATCCCACTTTTAGCCAAAAGTCCAGGAATCATTTATTCAACCTGAGCTTACACAAATCACAATTCCTTATATCTCATAAATAATCAATCAGATCCATTTAAATATTCCAGAGGGTTATCCAAGCCTCCTCAAATCACTTTTACAAATTCAATCATTTATTAAAATTCAATCTTTTAATTAAAGATCTTATTTAAATATTCAAGTCTCCAGTGGTTTTAGGGTAGATAAATGTAATCCAGTAGGTGTTTTCACAGTCCTTCAAATGGTTATTCCCAGGCTTGTATATTTTTCATCTCATCAGCAGATACTTCACAATGTTGTTAGTGGAAAGTCTGATTTTAATTATTTTAATTTATAATTCAAGTAAGAAAGCAGTTTTTAATTTTTTTAATTCATAGTTCTAGCATTTTAAAACGCCTTCTCAATACCATGTCTTCTCACTTTGAGAATCCAATTTTCTGTATTTTTAAAAAAATTTCCTCTCTCTTTAATTCTTTTCCTTCCAATTTAATAACTTTTCAAAATGCTTGTTCGCCACTTTAACAAATAGTTCTAAATAGATAGTTCCCCTGAATTTCTTTGGGGGTCAAATTTTAACAGAAAATATCCTTTCACCCAGTTCACACACTGCCCACCAAAGTCCACTCCTGCACTGTACTTAGATGGTGATTGGCTGTCCTAGCTTTGTGGCAGCCATCTTTAGGCTGTCTCTTCTCCTTGCCGTGGCATAGAGAGAAAAAAATCCCCAGGTTCAGCAGGAGAGTTGCGATCTCTCCTGCAACCTGTCAGAGTGCCCCTCCTTAGCTTCGCTGCCCCTATAAGGTGGCTTTGGCTTAGGGGTGGGATGCTACTGGCATAACAGTTCAGTGATCGTGCACTACAACCCCTGCACCTCTCAGCTGATTAGCAGGGCAATCTGCTCTGCCATGCCAAACAACTGAGAGGATAAAAAGGACCTAGGAGCATGAGCAGATGGGAGGGCCCAACTGAAGATCCTCAGAGCATGTCAGACCAAACCGGTTCTATTACAGCTGCTCTTTGGAGCTACTGGTACACCCGAACCAGTCCAAACTGGTAGCATTCCACCTCTTCTTTGGCTCCTTTCAGAGCCCACAAACAAGTAGAAGCCAGCACAGAAATAGAGAGCTCCGTTTCCTGTGCCTGATAACACCGCAACATCATCCAGAACACCTTAAACAAGCCTCTTTACTTTAAACAGATTTTTGTCCGGCTGTTCAATTCTGGAAAATATAATAATCAGCAAATGAAGTTTATGATCAACTGTATGGAAATGCTTTGTCAAATGCATTTATTAGGTCAATGAAGATAAAGACTCTTGTTCTGCTCAATGTACTTCTCCTTGGTTTGTCTCATAGCAAGTATCATGTCTGCTATAGCAGCATAACAGATACTATTTTCTGGCCAAAATTCACAATGCACTTCTAGGAGTTCTCCCCTGAGACAATGACAAATCTGTTCAGGAGAATGTGGGCAAATGCCTTATGTACAATGGACAGAAGTTGCTTCTCTTATTTTTATAGAGAGCCACAATGAGGGCAACACAGAAGTCATTGGGCATCTTTTCTATGAACCAAAATTCTTCAAAGATGTCTTGAAACACCTGCAAGTCATTTAAGTCTAGTGCTATACAGATCTCAGCAAGAATGCCATCCTGCTCTGTTGCTTTATTTGAGATCATCTGTGAGATCACTTTCTTGATCTTGGTCTCAAGAGTAGAGAGAGAGAGAGGTCTAGGACATTTAAATCTGACAGCTGAGAAATCTGGTGGAAAACATCAGGAGCGACTGTGGATGGGCTTGTGAATAAGTTGGGAAAGTGTTCAGCTAAGTAGTTTTTCAATTCTTTCTGGTCTTTGATCCATCAAATGATAGTAAGGGGGAGGCCCCTTGATTAAGAAGGATCATAAAACTGACAATGGCATTGAAGAAGTCTCTGGTAGCATGCATGTGTGCATAATGTTCCACATAGTCTCCCTTTCTCTGTCATACTAAACTCTATCTATATGTTAGGCTACAGGTGTTTAACTTGTCTTCATACCACCCATCTCATTATTGCAGTCTGTATGATGTCATCTTTAAACTGTGTCCACTTTTAAGAACAGATTCCTAAAAGTGGTAGATTGTTGGAGAGTTTTTAATTAGGTACAACTTGGATTTGATCTGGTCTTATAATCTGCTGACATTGAATGACTTTCTGGCAATCTTTGCTTGTTTACAATGTGAAGGCTATGTGTAGGTTGAGGACTGACTGGATCAGCCTGTGAGCTGCCCAGCACTTATCAACTTGCATGATGTGGAGATGGTGACTTCTTTAAGATAATACTGACATACGGGGGGCGGGGGGAGCTGACATTGCGATGGTACTACATGCAATCTGGGAGGCTCTGAGATTGCAGCTGATATCTTTGCCTCTGGACGGTCCCAACGGACCTAAACCGTCCCAAAGAGATGGTGAAAGTGAAAGGCGCATCCTGCTGATCCCAAGGACACCGCAAAGTCCCTGGTTGATCCAGGAGAAGCCCTTCTTGCCGGCGGCAGAGAGGCAGCCATCAAAGCTACTAAAGTTGGGACAGCTCCGATCGGAAGAGACTGGAAAGAGAAAGTGTGTCGGTTTGGTGAGAACTTTTTTTTTTTACTCTAAGACTTAAAGGGACACCCTAGGAAGAAGGAAGGACACCCTAAGGAAAAGGAAGAATCTGTAAAAGTTTTGACAGAACAGAATAAGCGGCGGTTTTTAAATGGAAACGTCAAAGTAAGGCTTGGTTTTTTATCTTCTTTTTTTTTCTTACCAGGACTTCTATTGTGATTTAACATTTACTAACTGGACTGGTCTTTTTCTTATTTACATCTGTTTTTTTCTCTTTTTTGTCTTTGCAATATTTTAGGTTAGTGGCTCCCTTTAGTTACTTTTCTTTTTTATATATATACTTTTGCTTTCCTTTTTTTAAAAACTTCTATTACGTTCTGGGAAAGGAGGGGGAAAGTGAGAGTGAAGAAACTTTGTAACACTGCCATCTAGAGGCTTGAAAATATCTTAGACAAAGCTGGGAAAACTGAGAAAGAAAGATCAGAGACTCCCTTTCAAGGACATTGCAATGTGATAAGATAGAGGGAAGAGCACGGGAGAGTGTTATTTCAGGTGTTCTTCTGGATTTCTATCAAAAATTTGAAGCTTGCTTTTGAAGTTGGTGGAGAAGAGAATTATAATAAGAGCCTTGGATGATTAAATAAAGTGCAGTGTGCTCTTTTTATTTTATTTTTTAAGTCATGCTACCCCTCCTTACCAGCTTTATTGTATTTTTCTTCTTTAAAAGCCTTTATTTTTGTAATATTTCTATTTTTGCATTTTATTTTAAAGGGAAAGCCCCCAAATTTTTCTTTCTCTTTTTTTCTTCTTCTTCTCTGGGATTTTTTGCTTTTTCCATCTATTGGTCTATTCTTGGTCTATTTTTATGTTTTTATTTTTCTATTTTTGTGACCCTTCATTTGGATTAAGGTGGCGAAGAACCTGAAGCTCCTTCTTTTTTTTCACTTAATTATTGATTGGATTAAGGTTTAGAAGAACCTGAAGAAATTTTCTCTCCCTTCTTTTCCTTTTTTATTTTTAATGGGCTTTTTTCCTTCTACCATTCTTATTTTTTATCTTGGATTATAATTGGCTACTTCATAATTGGATTAATGTTCAGAAGAACCTGAAGAATTTTCTTTTTTTTCTCTACCACTTTTATTTTTTATCTTGAAGAATCCGAACATCTTCAATTGCTTAAAATGAGCAGGAAATTTATAGCTTCTGGCCCCTCAACTTCTACTTCCGCCTCCCCACCTGGAGGACAACGTTCAATCCAGACAATGTTGAAGCAAGATAAAGAACAAGAAAAAGTGACCTTACAGATGATTATGCAAGGAATCCAAGAAATTAAAACAAAATCAGATACTATTGAAAAAAGAATAGAGAATATTGAACAAAGAACAGAAAAAACTGATGAAAAAGTGGAGAATATTCAACAAATGATGGTGAAGTATGATGAGAGATTTCAAAAAATTGAAGAAGATAAAAAGACACTATTGAAAATCAGTATTAGTATCAGTATCACAAAAAAATCAGTATTAGTATCAGTATCACTATTAAATCAGACACTATTGAAAAAAGAATAGAGAATATTGAACAAAGAACAGAAAAAACTGATGAAAAAGTGGAGAATATTCAACAAATGATGGTGAATTATGATGAGAGATTCCAAAAAATTGAAGAAGATAAACAAAGAGATAAAAAGATTGGAGACATTGATACCAGATTAACAGTGGTTGAACAAGATAAAAGTGGGATGTTGAAATGGGAGATGGACAGATCAGAATTTTATCTCAGATTTCAAAACATAGAGGAAGAAAAAGGACAAAACCTAGCTGAGATAATGATAGAAATATTGGCTGAAGCTTTGGAAATAACAGAAGAGAAGGTGATAGATGGAGTAGATGAAGTATATTGAGTTTTTACAAGATACGCAATGAGAAATAACCTACCAAGAGAAATTCATATTAGATTTACAAAAAAAGCCATTAAAACACAAATATTGCAAGTGGCAAGAGAGAAAACGCTAAAATATAAGGGCAAGGAGATTGTGGTTTTAAAACAAATACCCAGAAAAGTGAGAGAGATAAGAAGAGAATATCGATTTTTAACTAATATGCTACTGAAGAAAGAGATGAACTACAGATGGCTAGTTCCAGATGGATTAATGTTTACATGGCAATAACAGAGACATAGAATTGTTTCAATTGAGAAAGCAGAATTATTCTACGCAGAATCCTTTGGAAAGAGAGATGATGAGGCAGAAAAAGAGGTTTTTATTAATTGAATTTCAAGAGGACCAAATGGAGACTGGAAAAGAAGAAGGCTCAGTAGGTGGACAGGTGGAAATTAAAGAACAACGTGAACCAAGGTCCACAAGAGCTACTAAACCTAACTACAAAGTATAACCATGGAAGAGAAAAAACTGATTACAATGAATATAAATGGACTGAATTCGGCCGTTAAAAGAAGGAAATTTTTTCACAAATTAGAGAAATTAAAATTTGATATAATTTGTCTACAAGAAGTACACATTAAAAAACAATATGAACAATTGTTGGTCCAGCCAAAATTAGGGAAAATATTTACTTCTTTGACTCAATGTAAGAAAAGAGGAGTGGTTTTATATATTAAAGAGACTATTTCAGCAAAATAGATTCATTCTGATGAAGATGGAAGAATATTAATGGTGGAAATAATGGACAATAATATGAAAACACTCCTGATTGCAATTTATGCTCTGAATGATAAACAAGAAGAATTCTATAAAAAATTACATATGAAAATAATTGAACTGGACTATGTTAATATAGTTATGATGGGAGATTTCAATGGAATAGTAGACAATAAGTTGGACTATACAGCAACAATAACAAAACAAAATAGAAAGATTCTTCCTAAATCCTTCTTTAAAATGACAGATGAAATAAACTTAAAAGATATATGGAGAGAAAGAAATGTTAAAACCAAACAATATACTTTCTACTCAAATAGACATTTATCATGGTCCAGAATAGATATGATTTGGATTTCAACAGAACTAATATCTAATATTCAAGAAGCAAAGATTGAAACAAGTACTTGGGCAGACCACAACCCAGTGACAATTAAATGGAAAGGACAAAAAAGAAGATCGAGATGGACGTTAAATAATACTATTTTAAAGGAAAAAGACTTTACATAATGGATAGAGAAAGAATTGGCCTTCTCCTTTAGAGAAAATAAAAAAGAAGATACTTCAACTCAGAATGATTGGGATACAATGAAGGCATACGCCAGAGGCTTGATAACAGACTATACAAGGAAAAGGAACATCAGGAAAAGACAAGCCACTAAAGTTTTAGAAGATGAGCATAAAAGACTTGAAAAAGAACTACAGAAAATGCCACAGAAAAAAGACATTAAACTAAAATTGGACATAATTAAACACAAAATCGGTCAAATAGAGAAAGAGGAATTAGCACAAAAAATTAGAAGTGCTAAACAGAACTATTTTGAAGATGCAAACAAACCAGGTAGATGGTTAGCATACAAATTGAGAAAAGAGAAAGAATCAAGGAAAATATTGCAGTTAATAGATAATCAAGGTCAAGTTTGCTATGGCAACAAAGAGAAAAAGGAAATTATTCAAGACTTCTATGGACAACTATATAAACAAGAGAATATTGATGAGGAAAGAGTTAAACAGTACTTACAGAATGCTAATTTACCTAAGATACCTAAAGAGACTGAAAAAATGTTAGAAAGCAATATAACAATTATGGAATTAACTGAAGCACTTAAGAAGCAAAATAATGGAAAGGCACCAGGTCCAGATGGGCTTCCGGCAGAATTTTATAAGACATTACAAGAATCGTTGAGCCTTCCACTGCTAGAAGTCATGAATGAAATTATGTTAAAGAAGAAGATACCTAAAACATGGTCAGAAGCCTATATTACACTTATTCCAAAAGAAGAGGCTGATCCACTGCAAATTAAGAACTATAGACCTATTTCTTTACTAAATGCAGACTATAAAATCTTTGCTTCAATTTTGGCAGAAAGACTTAAAAAATACTTAAACAACTTTATTCACCCTGGATAAAGGATTTCCTGGATCAAAATGGATTTCTGCCAAAGAGACAAATTAAAGATAATATGAGAGTAATTTTGGATACTTTGGAATATTATGAGGCACATCCTGAAAAGCAAATGGCATTGATATGTTTAGACACACAAAAGGCATTTGATAATGTGAATTGGAGATTCATGCTATTATTATTGGAACAGATTGGGTTTTGCTAGAAAATTCATTCAAGCAATAGAAGCCATATACCATAAGCAAACGGCAAAGATGATAGAGGGAGAATTGACAGATCCCATCAAGATAAGAAAAGGTACAAGACAAGGATGCCCACTATCACCTTTGCTATTTGTATTAACTTTGGAAGTGATGAATAGAAATATCAGAGACAATAAGAGTACAAAAGGAACGAAAATTTAAAAAGAAGAATTTAAATTGCAAGCCTTTGCGGATGACTTGGCTTTCATATTAGAAGATCCTTTAGAGACAGCACCAAAATTATTGGAAAAGATAGAGGCATATGGTAAGGTGGCTGGTTTGAAAATAAATAAAGATAAAACAAAGATCCTGACAAAGAATATGCTATTAAGACAAAAAGAAGAACTGGCAGATCTATTGAAAATTCAAGTTACGAACAAGGTCAAGTATTTGGGGATACATTTGACAGCGAAATGTAGTACATTAAAAGAGAACAATTACATTAAACTTAAACAACAGATAGCGTTAGATTTGACGAAATGGGAAAATCTACAATTGTCATTAGTAGGGAGAATCTCAACAATCAAATGAATATTTAATTTTTCCATCATCTGTTTCCCAAGAACTTCATCCTAGTTGTCGCTGTCTGTTGCCATACTATTGTTGAAATGGCATCCAGAATTTATCCACCCTAGTGTTGAAATGGTGCCAAAAATGATGTGTGTCTTGCTGGTTGCTGCTGTTTAAATAATCTGGTCCAGGTCCTCATAGAAACTTTCTTGTCTTCATCTGGACTCATAAGAGTTGGTATAATATTCTGACAATGGTGATACACCAGGACTTGCTGAGAAGAAAGTGGAACTTCATAATGTGTTCATTTATTCCAGTGGGTAGATAGGGATGTTATTGAGCTGAAAACAATTCTCTTTCACCAGATAGAAAAGGAAGAAGTACTCTTACTCTTTTAACTCTCTTCTGTGTCAAAGCCAATGGGAGATTATATTTCTAATGGGATTCTCACAATAAAGTTTAAGCATTATTTTTAGAAAGATGCTGCCTTGTTTGTCTGTTTATCCAAACGTAAGCTTTCATTACAGGCAAAACTGGAAATAATGACAAGAAGTTTGTAAAATAATGCAGAGATACACATAATAGATTAAAAAAATCACTGTTATGCAAAATATGATGTGTTAAAATCAAAGGCTGCATAGGGAACCATAAAAGTAACAAGAAGATGCAGACTATGAATATTTTGTCAGCAAAAACTATTTTGAAGGCAAGCAGGATAATATTAAATGTGTCATTTCTTTGCGCAATTCTTTAACTGGCCACAAAGAAACAAGACTCATGATGGATTCAGAAATATGCTGATGTCTCTATGTGTTATTCTACTTACAAAAAATCAAAACTAAAGAAGCCAATTCCTTTTTGCCTTTGGAAATTCTCAGTCATCCAGGTTGTGATTATCCCAAAGGTGCTTTTCCAAGAGGCAACTGGATTTTTTTTTTTTTTTGAAGACATTAGCTTCTTGGGTGAGAAATGAAACATCTTCAAAGAAAAACCAGAAAGTCCAGTTGCTTCTTGAAAAATGGGCTGAACATGAATAAACATTTGGAATGTCTTTGGGATATAAGTTATAAAACATGCTCAGGACCTATGGCCTATGGTATCCTCAAATTAAAGACTGACAAGAGTGGGGAAGGGCAACAACCTTGCTTTATAAATTATCTAATGCATATTTTTAAATGTTTATTCATCTTCAGCCCATATCATTCCATCCGGACACAACTGCCAGTAGCTGTAGTGATGACATGACTTTAATTACACTGAATCCTTTGAGAGTTAATCTCTGCCAAATATCTTTAGAGTTGCTACAAATAAAAAGAAGAAAGGGAGCAGTATATTGGCTTTTCAGTGAAAATAGCAAAATGCTATGAGATAACAATGGATCTATTCAATTCTTTCAGAACATTCTTCTGAAATAACAGATTAGAAGTTGTATTTATTACTTATTTATCACATTATGTACTGAATTAATGAGAGTCCCACTGGTTTACAATGATAAAACATAGTGAAACCCTAAAAATTAAATGGTTGCAATAAAAGTCTGTCTATAATTGAAATAAACAAACCTGACTGAACATTGGTCTCCAAAATGTTCCAGACCAAATATGGAGATAATTACACATTAAATACCAGACCTGCTCTGTCAAAAGACAAGTCTGAGACTAATCAAAAATTCTGATGGATTAACAGTAACTGATCTGGTAGGGAGTGCACAGTCTAGACCCACTCAGTTAAAGATTTTCAACTGGTGAGATCTAGAAAGATGGCCTTCTCTGCTATTGTTCCTACTCTTTTGAACATCTTACCAACAGAGATAAGGCAAGCCCTCACTCTTATGACTTTTCAGAAGAGTGTTACAATCTGGCTGTGACAATAAGCATAGGAGGTCTAAGATATTATGCAACCCTGGTGATGGCTGGTGGCTTGATGTACCTTCTTCCACCCTTGGTAATTGGACTTGGTAATTTCTTAACTGTTATTTTTTTACTTTAACTTGCACATTTTTTTTCAATTTTAATGTTAGAAATAATAAATATTTATAACCAAATAAATAATTTAATATTTACACAGGGAGGAACTGAGAAACACAGAATTTCTAGCCAATTACCTCCTTTTTACTTGTCTATATCCCTTGTCTGATTTTATTTAAAATTACTGTAGCAGTAGATAAGATATTTTTTTAAGTCAAGGCCATACCTTATTTTGTGGAAGAAGCTAATAGTGTAGAAACATTGTGTGTATGTGTGTGTTTGTTTGAGAGTGTGAGAAAAAAATAAAATAAGAGAGAGTGAGAGATTTGTTGAGAAATTCAGTAAGGTCTGAATTAAAGATCTACATAGATTCCTTAAGCCAGGAATGTCAAACTCACATCATCACAGTGTCATGTGATGTATTGGGACTTTTTTCCTTCACTAAACCAGGCAGGGGTGGGACAGTATTATGAATAAACAGTACAGATCAGAGCTAACCTTTCTTCCTCCTGCAAAATTTTCCTTCCTCTCATTCACATATTTTGGCTTGTCAGGAATATTAAAATAGTTCTGACTCCTAGATGGGTTGGGGGGGAAGAGGAATTTTTTTTCATAGACTAAATACTTGAAATGTATATACATGGCCATCTCTAGGGAGAATCCCACAAGACCATTTATGTCTAGGATCTAAAATTGCCTATCTGTGCAATTTCCTCAGGTTGCACTTTATAAACAAGAATGAGTGGATCATAATCTTATCCATCTAAGCTTCCAAGCATGAGGGACTAGTTTCATTTGATATTTAAAAATCTCCAAAGTGAATTGATTGCAGTAAATTAATATCAATGATGTATGAAGACTGACTGGTTATATATATTTTAGGTC
This sequence comes from Pseudonaja textilis, assembly GCF_900518735.1. The sequence continues at coordinate 21,117,994 of NW_020769322.1, read as the reverse complement.
TGAACCACATCCATCCAGTGATGGCAGATTGAAGACTGCTGCATGCACCAGTAATTGCACTTTTCCTTTTTAAAAAAAAGTTTTTTCATGAGGCTGATTGCAGTAGAAAGAGGGACACTGAAGATATTACATCTATGGAAATTATGACTAGTTAAAGATGCTAAGCTTTTCAGCTACAGAATTGAAAGCTCAAATATGAGACTTGAGCTCCATGAAATGGATGATCTCCACTCACTTGCCCAGCTCCTGTCTGCCTAGCAATTTGAAAGCGTGCAAGTGCAAATTAATAAATAGGTATCAGTTCGATGGAAAGATGTTCCATGCACCTTTGGCATATAGCCATGCTGGTCACATGACCACAGAAATTGTTTTTGACACTGCTGGCTCCCTTGGCCAAGAAATGGAGATGAGCATTATTCCCTAGAGTCGGATACAACTGACATTGAAACCTTTACCTTCATGTGTCTCCAGTTATATTTGCGAGCCAGAAAGAAGAGTTTTTGAGGATGCCTCTGCAGACCTAGATGAGCTCACAGATACTCTAACATCATATGTTAGCTTCTGCGAAGACTTATGTGTACCAACAAGGAACCTGCAAATATATAGTAACAATAAACCTTGGTTCACAGCTAAACTTAAGCAGCTACATCATTCCAAAGAGGAAGCCTACAGAAAAGGTGACAGAGTGTTATACAATCAGGCCAGAAACATATTAACAAGAGAGATCAGAGCAGCAAAAAGAAGCTACTCTGAAAAGTTAAAGAATCAATTCTCAACAAATGAACCAGCAAACATGTGGAAAACTCTTAAAAACATCACTGGCTTTGGCAAACCTTCTTCCCAGGCAGAAGGAAATCAACAACTAGCAGATGACCTGAATGTGTTTTATTGCAGGTTTGAAAAGAAACTACAGCCACCTATCTCCACAACCCACATCTCAAACATGCCAACAGCCAAGCCTCCTACAACTGGCCCCAATCCATTGGGCTCACAACCTCTGGTGATCACAGAAAAAGAAGTGCAAGATCTATTACACAGACAGAAGCCAGGAAAAGCACCAGGGCCAGACAAGGTAACTCCTTCTTGCTTAAAAGTCTGTGCTGATCAATTGGCCCCCATCTTCACCTGAATCTTCAATAGATCACTAGGGATGTGCTATGTTCCTTCCTGTTTCAAATGTTCTACCATCATCCCAGTGCCAAAGAAGCCCTCCATCAAGGAACTTAATGACTACAGACCAGTTGCTCTAACATCTGTAGTTATGAAAATCTTTGAAAGTCTTGTGCTGTCCCACCGGAAAACCATCATGGATCTGCTGTTAGATCCCATGCAGTTTGCATACCGAGCAAATAGATCGACAGATGACGCTGTTAACATGGCTCTGCATTACATCCTGCAACACCTTGAATCTCCAAATACCTACGCAAGGGTCCTCTTTGTAGATTTCAGTTCAGCATTCAATACCATCATTCCAGACATTCTTCTAAGTAAATTAAACCAACTAGCAGTACCTGAACACACTTGTAAGTGGATCATAAGCTTCCTAACAGATAGGAAGCAGTAGGTGAAGCTAGGTGGAATCACATCTGTACAATCAGCACAGGGGCCCCTCAAGGCTGTGTGCTATCTCCACTTTTCTTCTCCCTATATACCAATGACTGCATCTCAAATGATCCATCTGTTAAAATACTGAAGTTTGCTGATGACACAACAGTGATTGGTCTCATTTGAGACAACGATGAATCTGCATACAGACAGGAGGTTATACAACTTGCCTCGTGGTGTAACCAGAACAATCTGGAACTGAATCTGAAACACTCAAAACCATAGAAATGGTGGTAGACTTTAGAAGACACCCTCTCATACTATCACCTCTTACAATACTAGACAACACAGTAGCAACAGTAGAGACCTTCAAATTTCTAGGTTCTACTATATCACATGATCTAAAATGGACACCTAACATCAAAAACGTCATCAAAAAAGCACAACAAAGAATGTTCTTTCTGTGCCAACTCAGAAAGCTCAAACTGCCCAAGGAGCTGCTGATACAGTTCTACAGAGGAATTATCATCTATCATCTGCACCTCTATAACTGTCTGGTTTGGTTCTGCAACCCAACAGGACAGACACAGACTTCAGAGGATAATTAAGACTGCAGAAAAAACAATTACTACCCACCTGCCTTCAATTGAGGACCTGTATATTGCACGAGTCTAAAAGTGGGCTGTGAAAATCTTTACAGATCCCTCACATCCCGGACATAAACTGTTTCAACCCCTTCCCTCAAAATGATGCTATAGAGCACTGCACACAAGAACAACTAGACACAAGAACATTTTTTTCCTGAAAGCCATCACTCTGCTAAACAAATAATTCCCTCAACACTGTTCAACTATTTACAAAGTGTACACTGCTATTACTGTTAATCTTTTCATCACTCCTTATCACCCATCCCTTCCCACTTGTGATTGTAGGACTGTAGCTTTGTTGCTTATATCCTTACGATTTATATTGACTGTTTCCTAGTATGATTTGATTGTTGATTGTACCCTATGATTATCATTAAATGTTGTACATTATGATTCTTGATTCTTAACAAATGTACCTTTTCTTTATGTATTCTGAGATTATTTACACCAAGACAAATTCCTTGTGTGTCCAACCACACTTGGCCAATAAAGTATTCTGTTCTATTCTATTGATTGATAGAGTTATAGTAGTAGCAATTCAAAGTATCTACAATCTGCTAATGACCTTTGGAAACATGACTATAATATGAACGTCATTTCTCATAAATAATATCAGTTCAAGCCTTGTATGAGTTGAGCAAAACACCTGGTGACTTCATGAACACTTGTTTACTGCATAAATACTTATCTGTAATTCATACTGAATTTTCATAATTACATTTGCATAACCATTAATAGGCTAGTGAGGCTGGTGCATGCTACTTCCATTCCAACAGTTTACTAAATCCTTTTTACAGTCGTCTATGTTAAGCATGGAACAAATGTTCTACCCAGGAAATGGAAGGCTTGAGCTTGATTTGATCCCAACTCTAAACTTTAATACTATCCAGAGTGCATTTTGAGTATTCTGCTTGACCCTGGAAATCTAATTATATTGGATTCTGATTCCATTTCTCTGAGGGCATCCAGAGTCACAACAAATTATATGGGCAGCTATATAAATTCAGTAAATGACTGAAAATGATAAGTACAATATTCAGTAAGTGAAAAATACATAAATAAGTGTCACTTCAGTTTCAGAGATTCTGAATTCAGGATCTGACTTATCTCACTGTGAATAATTATCTCCCATTAACAGTTACTAGAGACTGCAAGTATTGTTATGACATAAATAATGATATAATAAATAAATAAATCTAATATTTTCCTATTCCTTCTATTTGATGGAAGATAAATAATGTGATCTTTTCCAAAGTAATTTAATTTTTTGTAAGTTGTCTATATTGTGACTGACAATAATATATCTGAAAATCATATTTTCCTGGACAGATTTCTTAATTACTGTATTCTGCAACTTCTTTGATTTTGCAAAACAAAGTTAAAGCATTCCACATCATGAGGAAATTTTCTCATGTTTTTTTTTTAATTTAACAATAAAAATGATAACAAGAAAAGAAAAATGAGGTTCTCAATCTATAATTATATCAATTTATCTCTACAATTTCCAGGGTCAACCCTATATTCTGTGAGAAAATGACTGTTTTTCTCAATGCCCAAATTCTTTAACTTGAAACTTGTGCATGAGCAGTTTGTAATCTGTTTCTTAATCTAATTTATACTGAAAATCTGTGACATTTCATAAGTATGTTGATTGACTGAAAGTGGTGTCTAAATGTATGTTTTAGTGGAGAAAGGCATTTACTAAGATATTTCACAATGCTATATGCTAACAGTAAATAATTATATCAGGTAAATCTTGATGGGGTAAGTGTACAGCTGTGCTGGACAAGGATGACAATGCATAACAAACTATGCATTTTAATTTTTTTTAATGCATGACATTCAAATATATATTTTATTCATATTGACATGAACATCAAAATATTCCCTTGCAGATCAAGATTTACAAGTTGTAACAAAATATAACTAACTTGTTCCAATATCCACATTTCTACTATTATCACTCTTATCTTAAATGGTAATATATGAACAAAATTCAGACATTGCTTAAACATAAAAACTATTTCTTAGTTATATGAAACCCAGTGGTGGGATTCAATTTTTTTTTTACTACCGGTTCTGTGGGTGTGGCTTGGTGGGAGTGGCAGGGGAAGGATATTGTAAAATCTCCAGAGAGATATGATATTTGCCGGTTCTCCAAACTACTCAAAATTTCTGCTACCGGTCTCCAGAACTGGTCAGAATCTGCTGAATACGACCTCTGATGAAACCCCAACCTACTATTATTCCATCATCAGATACAGCAGACATAAACAGTTAAATTGCTTCAACAGAAAATCATAAAACGCCTCTGAAATTAGGTCACTTGAACTACTTAAAGGAAAGCTTAGGTAAATAATTTTTATGGCTATCTTTGAATATTTCAATCAAAGAGAATTGGGCTAAATTAACAATATGTATAAAAAAATTATTTGATTTTACTGCAAGAGATGCAGAAGGCTATACATAGTATTACTTGATTTTCTGTCTCTCTCTCTCTCTCTCTTTCTCTCTCTCTCTCTCCCCCCTCTCTGTATGTGTGTTTGTGTGTGTGTGTCTGTGTGTCTGTGTGTGTATGTATGTATGTGTGTGTATTTTCTGTCTATGACCATAATTCTGGTCTCAGAGCTTAAAACTTCCTTCTGTTATCAATATGGACTTCATATTCTCATATGTATGTTCATATTCTCATTTGTTTAAAAAATCCTAATCGCAGGAATTGCACTATATGAATTTACATGAACATCAACATCTGGGAAGAAAAGAAATACTGGTTTCTAAAAATAATGACTAATAGTTACTCTTATAGTGTTCATTTTATTTTTCAACTTTGCCTCAGATAAATAAATATCTAAAAGTCATCTACCCATGAACTAACGTGGATTGGTTCCACCGTTTCTTTTCACATTTCTTATGGATTTTTCAATTTTGATTTCTTTCTATCTGATTTCTAATTTTATTTTAAAAACTGCTTTATTTGTATCATAACAATCAAGATTAGACTATGATAAGGCCTAACATTTTCTGGAAACTTTTCCCATAATTCATAATCAGTTTGATGAACAATAGATTTCCTTTAAAGAAGGAAAGTGGCAATAGGTAGTCTGACAATTATCAGGCTTTTCTTCACTGCCAAATAAAATTTTGCCTGTTCTCTAATTTCCTAATTATACTCAGATAGATAGAGCTAGTTTGGCCAAATATGAAGCATTACAAAATAATTTTAGTGACTGCTGAATATCAGATCTGAACTCTTATTTATACTACAATCTGTAAGGCATCCAGAAAGTATCCATGATATCAGTCACTCCGAGACATTTTCTCTCCAATTGATTTATTTAGAAACAGATCTGGTATGTCAAAGGCAATTTCCCAAAGTGAAATTATTTTTGCATGATACACAGAATCCACCTTCTCTCCTCCCTTCTCTCCTCCCACTTCTACACTTCATCAATCACGAGAACCAATTAACTGCAACTGGAATTTCTTAATACAACATACAGAATAACCTTGAACTTTTCAATTCCTCCGCCCCTCTTTCCATGAAATGTGACAGCTGAATTTTAAAGCTGACAGGCATCCCCTTTGAAAACTCCTCCTCCTAAAAGAAAAGGAAAAAAAACAGATATGGGGTTAACACATTGTCCTTAACCCCCTCTCCCCTCTCCACGAGGACTCTTCGGTTTGTGGGGAAAATCCTCATGGAATTGGTTAACCAATTGATCAGCATGAACATCCCAACTCTTTACCCAACTAGCATCTGAGAGAGGGTATCCTTTCCATAAGACCAAATATTTCAATCAGCCATGGTGTAATCTAAAATCAAGAATGTTTTGAATTTCATAATGTGTTTCCCCCTGTACCATTAATGGTTTAGGGGGAGAGATTGGCAGTGGTCTTATCATTGATGTAGTAGCTAGTTTTAGTAAACTACAATGGAATACTGGATGAATTTTGCCCAATAGTCGAGGAAGACTTAATTGGACAGTGACTGGATTGATTATCTTTGAAATTGGGAATGGACCCAAGAATTTTGGACCCAGCTTCTTACTGGGCAGTTTCAACCTGAGATACTTGGTTGACAAATATACTTTGTCCCCTACTTTAAAAGGTGGTTGAAGGGATCTATGTTTATCCGCCTGCTTTTTATAATTTTTTGCTGCTTCGATCAAAGCTTTTTTTTTTTTATCTTCCCATCCTTTCTTTAATTAGTTTATCCATTCTGTTAGGGACATGGATTAGGGAGGTTGTCTAGGTAACTCTGGCATTGGGACAAAATCCATTCCAGTGTTGATTTGGAATGTAATTGTAAGCAATCTCTGCAAAAGGTAATAACTCAGCCCAATTTTCTTGTTGATAATTTACATAGCATCTAATGTATTGTTCAATAATGGCGTTAGTCCTCTCCACTGCTCCATTACAAGCAGGATGGAAAGCTGAGGATAATCCTTGAGAGGAACCAATGGATTTCAGAAATTCCCTCCAAAAATTTTGTGGTAAATTGTACCCCTCTGTCTGATATTATCCTATGAGGTACTCCATGTAGTCTATAGATATGTTTCACAAACAGCTTTGCAAGTTTTTTTTGCAGATGGAAGTCCTTTGCAGGCTATAAAATGGGCCTGTTTAGAGAATAAGTCAATTATAGTCCAAATGATTGTATTCCCTTCACTCTTAGGTAATTCAACAATAAAGTCCATTGCAATCTCTTCCCAAGGTTGGGTTGGTTCAGCAACTTGTTGCAGGAAGCCACGGGGTTTTCCAGTTCTGTGTTTCATTGTGGCACAAATTGAGCAACTTTTTACATAGTCCTCGACATCAGGTTTCATTTTTGGCCACCAGAACTGTCTTCTCAGTAAATGTAGGGTTTTTAGGAATCTGAAGTGGCCTCCCAGCCGGGAGTCGTGGCTACGCTTTAGTACCAGTAGTCTTAGGGTTGTGGGTACATAAAGCTTAGTCCCTTTCCAAGCTAGTCCATCATTCATTGTCAACTCAGTTTCATGGTCCAGGAACCAAGGATCGGTCAATAGGGCCGTTTTCAATTCTGCAGTCAGGTTATCTTCCAGGCATTTAGGGTTGTGGTTGGCTTGGGCTCGACAAGTGGTTCAATAAGTCCTTCATAAGGGGGAGAGGGTACATGTTTTTGATGCATATGGCGTTCATGCCTCTAAAGTCAATACACAATCTCAACCCACCCTCTTTCTTCTGCTTGAACAACATGGGGGCAGCTAGTCTTGATTTGGCAGGCTCAATAAAACCTCGTTCCAAATTGCTGTCAATGTATTTCCTTAATTCAGTCATTTCAGCAGGCGTCATGGAATACATCTTTGGTTTTGGTAATTTCGCCCTGGGGTCTAATTCTATGGTGCAATCAGTGGCTCGATGGGGAGGTAAAAAATTACACTCTTCTTCACTGAATGCTTCAGACAAGTCTTTGTATTGGTCGGGTACCTGGGGTTTATCTGGGAGAAGGTGGGATGCCATGGATGCTGGCTCAGGCTCTGGGTTCAAGCTGACAGTTGGCTTTGTAGTGGGTGGAAGAGGGAGCAATGGGCCCAGTCCAATGAGAATTTTTCTGAATCCATCCTCCCATTTGATCATTGGGGCCCATTTGTCTAGCCAAGCAAGTCCCAGTATGATTGATTCTGACATCTTGGGGGCCACTATGAAGCATATGAGTTCATGATGGGGCCCTAATTCCATCTTGATCAATTCAATCATCTGAGTGGCTGCCCCCCCCCGCAATTAAGTTTCCATCCATTTGCTGAAATCTGATTGGGCATTTTAGCGAGTTAGTCTTTGTGCCCAATTGTTCAATGATGAGAGTCCGATAAGACATCTAGAACACCCAGTATCAATGACAGCTTCTAACTCACCAGCCTCCCCCATGTTTGTTACCACTAACTTGACCTTGACTGTAAAAGGTATGATGGGATCACTCACCATTGGGTTGTCTTCGCAGGTCAGGTTCTCAGGGACGTGGTGGTGGTCTGGTGGTCCATTGCTCCCATCTGTGCAGAGGGGGCTTTCCCGCCTGTGTTTGGTGAACTCGCCCCTGTCTGGAAGTCTTTCTTGATTCTTCTGACCTCTAACAGCTGAATTAGACTTCAACTGTGGAGCTTGTGGTACAGGAGCAGGGGCTAGACAGTCTGCTGCTCTATGGGGGGCTTGGCCACATCAGTAAGATTTCAGCACCCTGGTAGGTTGGGTACGAGTAGGTTCAGCTGATCCGGTTGGCGGTCTGCTAGCCACAATTCTCTTAGGTAGGGCTGCCGGAAGGGGTTTCCTGTGTGAGTTGATGCTGCGATCTAAGCTGAGGGATGCGACATACCACAATTGTAAGGTCTCTGGGATTCCCCTAATTTCACAGGCCTTCTTTACTTCTGGATCAATGGCATTTTTAAAATAGTGTAAAGTCATTCTTTCAGGCCAATCCATGAGGTGGCTTGCGGCCCTTCAAAAGTCCGAAATAAATTCTGATAAGGGTTGCTTGCCTTGCCTCATTTCCATTAAATTCTCTTCATTCTCTGCTACCCTGTCTGGATTTTCAAATCTGAGTCTTAATAATTGAATAAATCCATTTACATCACGCAATTCAGGGGCTTGTTCATTGTGTAGTTGGGCCACCCAGTCTGAAGCATCCCCTTCATTCATCCCATTTGTTATGGCCATAACCAAATCACACTCTGTGGTGTATTGATCTCCAAATTGTTCTATATGGGGTCAGATTCGAGTGAGGAAGTAATTGAAATGTTCATGGCAGCCATCGAATACGGCCTTAAAGGGTATTTGGTCTGGCCTGGGTTGGGGTTGCACAGGTTGCACAGGTCAGACCCCTGTAGGTTGTACTGGAATGAAAGGAACTGGCCTGGTGATGTACATAGGCTGGGTAGGCCCCCTGTATCCTGGCTGGTTGGTGCCTCTCTGGAATAGGGGTCCCTGTGGCCTTGCTGCCAGTTGGGGCTGCATTTGTGTTGCCAGGAGGAAGATGGGTATGGCTTGGTTCCCTGGTCAGGTGGAGGGAAAGTGGCTGCTGTCTCTTGTCTGGGCAACCCCCCTTCAGACCAGGGCTGTGTTGGTGCTGATTGCCATTGGCATTGAATCCACCCCTTGCCTGGATAAAATCCCCACCCAGAGGGATTCTCTCTGCAGGGGGCAAAATTTCCTCTGGAAAATGAGGGGATTACCTCAGAGGCTGCAGCATACCTCTGTCAATTGATGCATCTTTCTGGCTTCCTCCAACTGGCACCTGTATAGTCTCCTCTGTCTAATCTGACAGAATAGCAATATGCCTAGGCCTTGAGAAAGATTTCTCTTCAAACAGCTGGGTTAGCTCTGGGTTATAACAACTTCTTGAGTTGAAACGCTTTGGTATCGCTCCCCAATCTCTTTCCTCTACTGTCATTCTGAAAGCATCCATTATCTCCTCCAAACAAGGGCTGGCAGATCCAATTAATGTTCCGGAGGGAGTGCCCCCATAGTCCCCACCTGCATATCTCCAACTTTGGCTGATTATTGATCTTTCTCATCTCTGGGAAAAGAACTCTGGGGTATCAGCCAAGCCCCTTCAAAAAATAAAAATGGACTTTGGGAAATAAATGTAAGGCATCCAGAAAGTATCCATGATATCAATCACTCCGAGACATTTTCTCTCCAATTGATTTATTTAGAAACAGATCTGGTATGTCAAAGGCAATTTCCCAAAGTGAAATTATTTTTGGGCGTTACACAGAATCCACCTTCCCTCCTCCCTTCTCTCCTCCCACTTCTACACTTCATCAATCACAAGAACCAATTAACTGCAACTGGAATTTCTTAATACGACATACAGAATAAACTTGAACTTTTTCAACTCCTTCACCCTCCCCACTTCCATGAAATGTGACAGCTGAATTTTAAAGCTGACACAATCACTGTTCAATGTCTTGGGGTCCATTTTATCTTCTTGTTCTACATAAAGAGTAGAACATATTATGTTTTAATGGAAGATAGCATCCATCTGTTCCTTGTTTTTGTAATGGACTCATCTACTATCTGTATATTTACTTTTGAGTGTGTCAGTACTAGATCTTAGCCTAATTATCTCTCCAATAAGGATTAAAATGAAATCTGACAGAATACTAATGGAAGTATTTATTCATTCTCAATTAAATGGAGCAAAAAGAGAAAGAAAGACAGGCAAAAACATTTTTGTATGCATGTGCATGTAAGTATATGTGTGCATAGATGTATAAAAATATACAGTTTGGATAGTGAATCTATGGAAATGTGTCACATATATGTGTATGTATATACACACAAACCTATATCATTTTAAAACAATCATATCAATAACAGTGGCCACATTTTGTCATATTTATCATTAACTCATAATCTACATCTGTAAACAAATGTTCATAAGCAACAAGTAACTCTAGGTCAGGTTTTCAGACCACTAAATAATTGGTATCAGAAATTTATCATTGCAGTCTTCAACAATCAGTCTCTTAGCAACAAGGAAAGTGTTGCCAACTACAATTTGGTTGTCCAGCTGTCAGTTTCCATATAATAAGTATGTAGTTCAAAAGGCTATAGACCTCCCAGAATAAGATAATGTTGGGATATCAACAAGCATAGATTATTTTTATTACATCTTCAACACAATTAATCTGATTTTGGTATAAACACAATAGAGTCTAACAAGACTGAAATATTATATTTTGTTAAATAAGCTTAATGGATGTATACTACTTATTTATGTCATTTTTATTTCTCTTATTTGTATCTGAAAAATGAAGGAAGTAAATTAGAAAGCCTCTTACAATTTTTTTCTCACAAAGATAAGCCTGTTGATAAGTTCTGCTGAGAAAAGTCAAGAATGGAGTCTTTCATCTACTGTACATCTTCATATTCTCGCAGAATTCTAAAAATGATAGCTACTGATTGAATAAAAGCCAGTTAATGTCTTTCCTTCTCCACTTTCTACTAAGAAATCATTTTTTAAAAAATGTTGGAAGTTCAGCTTATATTAGAAGCCATATTATACAAGATAATCAAGAAGATTCTTTCTATTTTATTTTGCATTCAAAAGATTTTTGGGTTTAAAACAACCATTCTTTAATATTCCACCCTCAATCCTCACCCTGGATCGCTTTTCTGCTTTACATAGGATCTACTGAATTTCTTGGTGGAATTTATATTTTAAAAATTGAACAAGAAATTAGATAATTTTGAAATCTATCCTTACTAAAAATAAATAAAATGGGGTGAGCACACACACACACTCCCCTCACCGTGAGGCCGCTTCTACCAGCCAATTGAAGTGGCTGGTGACTGCATTTGGGGAGCTTCCATCACCCGAAAGAGGCTGCCTAAAGGCGAGGAGACATGGGCAGCCATGCCTCGCCCTGAAGCAGCTGGGGATTCTGCCTTCAAGGGAGCTTTCATCTGCCGATAGAAGCGGCCTCATGGTGAGGGGAGTGTGTGTGTGTGTGTGCACGCTCTCGCCCCGAGGCCGCTTCTACTGGCTGATCAAAGTGGTTGGTGACTGCATTTGGGGAGCTTCCATCACCTGAAAGAGCCTGCCTAATGGCGAGGGGACACAGGCAGCCACACCTTGCCCTGAAGTGGCTGGGGACTCTGCCTTCAAGGGAGCTTTCTTCTGCCGATAGAAGTGGCCTCGTGGCAAGGGGAGTGTGTGTGTGTGTGTGTGTGTGTGTGCTCGGCTCGAGGCCGCTTCTACTGGCCAATCGAAGTGGCTGGTGACTGCATTTCGGGAGCTTCCATCGCCTGAAAAAGACTGCCTAAAGGCGAGGGGACACAGGCAGCCCCGCCTCGCCCCAAAGCGGCTGGCAATCCTGCTTTCAAGGGAGCTTTCATCTGCTGATAGAAGTGGCCTCGTGGTGAGGGGAGTGTGTGTGTGTGTGTGTGAGTCCGCTCGCCCCAAGGCCGCTTTTACCAGCTGATCAAAATGGCTGGTGACTGCATTTGGGGAACTTCCATCGCCCGAAAGAGACTGCCTAAAGGCGAGGGGAAACGGGCAGCCATGCCACGCCCTGAAGCAGTTGGGGACTCTGCCTTCAGGGAGTTTTCATCAGCCGATAGAAGCGGCCTCACGGCGAGGTACGTGCATATGGGCCGCTCTAGGTGGGGGAGGAAATTAAGTCACACCCAAAAAGATGGCCTAGCTGTTTTTTCAGGGGTCAAAAAAAAAATAAGGCCCGGCCTTATTTTGTGAGAAACGTGGTATAGATCTGGTCCAAACCCACCCCTTAATATAGAGTGGTTTTTTTTCAGTTTTCAGAGGAAAACATTTACATTGTTACATTTTCTTTCTATCCCTGCTGCAGCATTACTATGTTTTAGTATGATTTTCATTTTTAAACAAACACACATGCTAAATGCAAAAACCTATTAGAAAAAGAGTTCCTGCCCCTGATTCCTTTACAATAGCTGCAAATTTGCAATTCTATGTCCTATTATATTACTTGTGTTTTGTGTTTTCTGTATCCATGTCCTTTGAAAATACTGTGCACTCTATCAGAGCACCTGAATGGTTCAAGGCTAAAGAGTAGGCATTTTATAAGTGTATGCTGCCCTTGATTTCCAAGGAATATAAAGCTTTATGTGGACTTTCTTTCATTTAATTACTTTTAGGCAAACAATCCATTCAAAACCACAAATGCTTTGAAAGCCAGCTGCTGCTTTCTAAATGTGGGAAATATTTACTTGTAAAAGTGCATAGGAAATAATTTCAGTTATAAAAAATGCATAGGAATAAAGATGGAAATATTTCTGTTTTGTAGAAACTTTCTTTTATCTGCATTGTACAAACAATTGGTCTTTTTTAGTTTCCAAACAAGTCATAATCAAATATAGCACTTTAAGTTTGTTTAATATTTTCCCACATAATTATTTGTATCCATAAATATTTCCTTTTTATTGATCTCTTGATTTATCTATCTATTAATCCACCCATCCTTCCAAAGCAGTAGTATTTCAGACCATTCAATGAGAAAATATAGCAATTCTCATGAGATATTTACTACAATTTTAAACAGAAATGGAAGGTTAAACTGCAATCTAAATATACAAAATATCATATGAATGTGAATTTTCTTTGGTGAACTACTTGAAATAGTGCCCTTGAATTTCAGTAATTAAAAAGATTACTTGAGATAGTGCTGCAGTCTTCACCATAGAAAGATTATTTTCACTTTTTTCCCCCACCAATGAGATTGTTATTGAAAAGTCATTTGTATGAGTAGGTGTTATGTCTCACCTGTGCCCACGAGGTGAGAGTCCAAGTTTCCAAAAGAATATAAACAAGCAGACAAGACCAGAAATGACAGGGTTGAATTCCTTTGGATGGAGAAGTCCTTGGCAGTCTCCCACAAGCTGCCTGCCAAGTCCGATAATAAAGCAAGAACATAAATCACAGGCAAACGCCACACACAGAATTTGTCGAAGCTTCTATCCTAAATTAACAAATTGTCCCGAATGAGAATCCAGAGCTAACATGCCCACTTTTATTCCCTGAGGGGCGTGTCAGTCTCCCATCTCAGTCCCTGATTTGTCCTTTCCTTCTACGTTGCATCTCACACCTATGCCTGCGTCTTTGTATAAGTATGTATAACATATTCATGGTATATTGTCCACGATTCTGCAGCAGGCTCTCAAAAATCAAAGAAAATGTGAGACTACCAATCACATCACAATGTACATGCATTCAATTTTGCACCTACTATGACTGTGGCTGATCAGGGACAAAAATAGATGATTAAATGGTTAAATGATGAGAAATGATTAAAATCTGAAAAAATGGCTGTTAGGTTTGGGTAATGAGAGGCTGAACCAGAGCATGAGTGCAACAAATACTTTATTATAACAATAAAGGACTGACCGTGCTTGCCAAGCCTGGAACTGGCTCGCAGCGATCAGCAACTGGTTGGACCCCGCAGCCTGCTTTTATAGCTGGCTGCTGGGGAGAACCAACCAATGAGCGAGTGGGCAGGCTAGGTCGATGTGAATTCTGGACCACGGAGCGCTGGCGCTTTCCCACTTAGTAGGGGTGGCAATTGGAGGAGCTGGACGGGATTCCTGGCAGGGATTGCAGGAGCTTACCCATCTGATGATGTCCTCGTCGAGGCCCGGCCACCATACGTAGCTGCGTGCTAATGCCTTCATTCTGATGATGCCAGGGTGCCCCTCGTGCAACGCCTCCAGAACTCGGGTACGCAGTGAGGTCGGGATGACCACTCGAGTGCCCCACAGCAAACAGCCCTGCAAACTGGATAATTCCTGCAGGCGGGTCTTGAAAGGTGTAAATTTGTTTTCAACATCACCGCCCGGCCACCCCCTCCTCACCCAGTCCAGTACCTGGGCGATCGTTGTGTCAGTCTTGGATTTGGCCGCAATGTCAAGGGCAGTGATGGGGAGGTCCAATTGGGTGACCTCAAAGATAGCATGGACCGGAGCAGGGTCTTCAGCTGGAGCCGGCAGGGGGCAGCGGCTGAGGGCGTCTGCGTGGGACAATGTTTTACCTGGGTGGTGTATGAGTCTATACGAGTATGCCGCTAGGAAAAGGGTCCATCTCATCATTCTAGGAGAGAGGACTTGAGGGGTCTGTTTGTCCCCAGCTAGTAGACCCAGGAGAGGCTTATGATCCGTGACCAGCTCGAAAAAGTGGCCAAAGAGAAATTCGTGAAATTTCTTCACTGCTGCGACAGCTGCTAGAGCTTCCTTATCGATCTGGCTATAATTGCGCTCTGTTGCAGAGAGCGTCCTGGAGAAAAAAGCGATGGGAGCCTCGGAGCCATTGGGGAGCCTGTGGCTTAACACTGCCCCAATTCCAAAAGGGGATGCGTCTGCTGCTAGCACTAATGGAAGGTTGGGGTCGAACTGAATAAGGACCGCCTCTGACGTGAGTAGTGATTTGACGGCATGAAAAGCGGAGTCTTCTTTGTGACCCCAGTGCCAAGGCGATTTTTTATCCAACAGTCTGTGCAGGGGTTCTGCCACTGATGCTTTATGGGGCAGGAAGGACCCGTAAAAGTTCAATAGCCCCAAGAAGGCCTGCAGTTCAGTTTTGGAGGTTGGAGTGGGTGCCTCGTGAATTGCCTTAACCTTGGACTCCAGGGGGTGAATGCCTGAGGCGTCAATTTTATAACCCAGAAAGTCCACCTGTCTAGTGGCAATGGCACATTTTTCTTTTTTTAATTTGAGGCCATGCTGTCTGAACCTCTCTAACACCGCTCGAACTCTCTGGAAGAGTTGGGGTCTGTCCCTGGCCGAGACTAAGATGTCGTCGAAGTAGGGTACTACACCAGGAAGGCCCTGCAAAATCCGCTCCATGAGGGATTGAAAAATGCCTGGGGCAACACTTATGCCAAATTGGAGACGCTTGCACCGGAAAGCACCCCTGTGGGTGACAATGGTCTGGAGTTCCGCTGTTTGGTTGTCAACAGGGAACTGTTGATACGCTTGAGACATGTCCAATTTGGCAAAAATGCTGCCAGGTTCAAAAGTGTGTAATAAATGCTGAATGACGGGCACTGGGTAAGCGCTAACTTGTAAAAACTTATTAATTGTGGTCTTGTAGTCCGAGCAAATTCTCAGGCTACCGTCTTTTTTGAGGGGTGTGACAATGGGCGTCTCCCATTTGGCGAAATCTGTTGGCTCAATGACCCCTTGTTTTAATAATTTATCCAATTCTGCATCTAGTTTTGGCCGAATAGCGAATGGGACTCTACGTGGTTTTAGCCTGATTGGGACTGCCTGGGGGTCGACTGAGAATGAGATAGGGGTACCGTTATAACACCCCAGCTCATCGCTGAATACATCTGAGTAATCAGCGAATAAGGAGTCAGTGTCAGAGGTTGAGACAGCATGGACTCCTGTTAGCCCTAGGCCTAGATGGGGAAACCAATTGAGCCCCAAGAGTGTGGGGAGATTGCCGTTAACTACCACTAGAGGTAGGTGACCTTTGAAAGCTTTAAAATTGACAAGGAACTTGCCTCTGCCGATTACAGGAATGTCCTTCCCCTGGTAGTCCTTCAGGCTAAACTGGCACTTCTGGAGCCGGCTTGTTGATAGACTGGGCTGTAGCCTCTTGAGGGTGCTCCACGAGATAATTGAGAGCGCTGACCCTGTGTCAACCTCCATGCAACACGGTTTACCTTCTAACAAAACGGAGAGAGAGATTTTACTAATGGTATGGCAAGTGTGCTTGGCATGGTGGTGAGTGCGACAGTTCAATACTTGCCTCTGAGGTCCAGAATGTGAGAAGGAAGGGTGCCTTTGTGCCGAGTTTTGAGAGGCTTGACAGACTCTCGCGATGTGCCCCTTTTTGTAGCAGATGTTGCAGGTGGCTCCTTTGAATTTGCAGGTGGCCCTCGGATGAGATCCACCACAGGTGATGTGCTTGGGTGGACTGATGCTTTCTTGCTTGGCTCCTACCTGCGGATGCCTGGCGTTGGTGAGGCGGTGGATGTTGGTTTCATCACTAGGGGCTTCCTCTAATACCACCTCCTCGGAGTGGACTGGAACTGTCGTTAGCTTGGAAGTTGGGCCATGGATTTCGGTGGCTGAGTGTGCTGCCAGTTCTGCTGCCAGGGCCTCCTCGACAGCTTGTGCGAGGTTGAGGTCCTTCTTAGCGAGTAGGCGCCTTTGGAGGTGGAGATCTTTGACTCCGCAGACTAGCTGATCGAGGAGCATGTCCTCCAGGTAGGTTCCAAACCCACAATGGAGTGCTGCGGTCCTGAGGGCGGCCATGTACTGGTTGATGGTCTCTTTGTCTGATTGCTTCCTCATACGGAAGGTGAATCGCCTGGCAATCTGTGAAGGTCTGGGAGAATAGTGGTTAGTAAGGATTTCTAACAGTTCAGACCATGGAACGTTTTTTAACTCACGTGGAGCCACGAGTGCTGTGGCAGTGTCAAAGACGATGGCTCCACAGTAGATCAGGAAATATGATTTTTTCCGGTGCTCCCCTGCATCAGCCAGCCCAATTGCGTCGATGTAATGGTTAAAGCGGTTCTTGTATGATTCCCACTTCTCCTCATCCGGTTTGAATGCTGGGAAGACTGGATTGGAATTCATAGTGAGGAAATCGGTTGTACAATCTGTGGGAAAAAATCTCTCTGGGGTAGCAGCAGAAGGTTTCTAGTGCCTGTGGCAGGCAAGTGATTTCAGCTGTGGAGAGGCTTTTTCACAACCTCTCTCTCTCTCTGGGCTAAACACGAGGTTAGGCTGCCGGCCGTTGGCAGCGTTTTGAAATTCGTGCCTGCGTGGGCGACAGTGACTTGACTTACAGCACCGCGCTGTACTTTTTAGGTTTGAAATTCAAATGACAGCCGTTTGAATTTCGCGCCTAAAGAAACGAGCGGCTGCGGCTCGCAGCGCTTCACTTTTCCTGTAGCTAGGCTAACAAGCGGCTACAGACGCTTCTCACTTTCGTTGCTGGCTGACCGCTTTCTCTGGCTGCGGATCAGCGTTCGCTCTCGTTGCTTGCTGACCGCTTTCTCTGGTGGCGGATCAGCGTTCACTCTCGTTGCTTGCTGACCGCTCTCTCTGGCTGCGGATCAGCGTTGCTCTTATCGCCAGCCGATCGTTCTCTCTGGCTGCGGATCGGCGGCTAGTGATTCAGCGGTTGCATTGTGCTTCTGGTAGCCATCCCACCTTCGTCGCCAGTGTTAGGTTTGGGTAATGAGAGGCTGAACCAGAGCATGAGTGCAACAAATACTTTATTATAACAATAAAGGACTGACCGTGCTTGCCAAGCCTGGAACTGGCTCGCAGCGATCAGCAACTGGTTGGACCCCGCAGCCTGCTTTTATAGCTGGCTGCTGGGGAGAACCAACCAATGAGCGAGGGGGCAGCTGCCCCCGCAACGCGAACGGACCTGAGTGGGAACTCCTTAGAGTTCCAGGGACATAACAATGGCCTTGTCAGTCTGTTTTACCACTGCTTTAGGTACATATCCTTCTTGATGGACTAAGGATTCCAGAGAGGTGATGTGTGATAGGGTTTTGGCAATGGCTAATTCTTTTTTGAGAGGAGATGTTTGTGCCTCTCTAAAGGAGGTCCTGAATAAATCATTTTGGAGAAGCTGGTGGAGAAGATTACTTTATGGCAGTTCCAGAAAAAACTGAAAGAATTTGAAAATGTTTTATTTTTTTATATCTATGCATTTGTACAAATTCAAGTATGATATGTGACTAGATTATTCATTCCATTTTCCTCTCTTATTAGGACTTTCATTAGTCAAATGTGTCCCTTTGCTCTTTTTCAGAAAGTGCAGAAAAAAACTGTTCTTTATGCCAAAATTATTGTTACGAAATTCGCCTTTTCTTTCCAGCAAATCATCTTGTTAATTCTCTGCTATAGAACCCCCACAATCTGAAACATCTCTAACAACTTTGCTTTATTAGGACAGCTTGATTGTCCATCTGTGAGATGCTGGCATGGACCCTAACTTTCAAAAGTCTTTGCTAGCTTGGTGTTCATCAGTTCAGCAGCACCCCAAATATCAGCAACATATTTAATGGTGTTAAGCTACAAGCAAAGTGATCACTTACTCTATCTGATTTCATATAGCTGTAGCTAAAATATTTAGTTGGTGAGCATTTTTGTGGGCTGCTATTTACAAGCTAGATAAAAACTGGAGAAAAATAGCTTTGGCAGCAAAACTACAGGCAGGAAAAGAAAAAATGCTGTCATTTTTGCTGTTTTCAGGATTGAAATGGCCTTGATGAATATCAATTGCTTTAAGCAACTGACATTGCTCTACATGTAAGCTTTCTCCCAAGATATTGGCAAATGTTTTTATTTGTAACAGGTTGAGAAATTGTTATTCCAATGTTTTATTTCTCTTTCTCCTTCTCTGTGTATAAATAGAGCATATAAACTACAAAATATTAGAAACAGTATCTTTGTAAGTCCAGCTGAAGTTTCATAAAATAATTGCAGACTTTCAAGTCGAAGTACTCTTCATTGGGCAAGAATGTTTGAAATAAAAAAAATAGGCAGAGGGAAGGAAAAGGTGGGCAATCTTCTAACCAAGTTTGTATAAAAATATATTGTAGTCTTGATAGCAATATAGAAAGATGAAGAACCTTCAGATATGCAAACTAGATTTAATAGGTATTATTTGATGTTATGTTTTAGTGGGTTTATCTCATAACTTGCTGTGCAGCATAGATAATTAATGTTTATAGGACCCTCAGTTTTGAAACATTAGAAATAGCAATAGCACTTAGACTTATATACCACTTTACAGTGGTTTACAGCCCTCTCTAAGCAGTTTACAGAGTCAGCATGTAGTCCCCAACAATTTGTGTCCTCATTTTACCCACCTTGGAAGGATGGAAGGCTGAGTCAATCTTTACCCTTGTGGGATTTGAACTGCCAAATTTCAGGCAGCTGGCAGTCAGCAGAAGTAGCCTGCAGTACTGCACTGCACCACCGGAATTCATTAAATTCAAAACTACTTTCTTTACAATGAAGCACATCCTTTGTGGGCCCAGTGAAAAAGGAATCTATTAGATAGTGTGAAGATAATTTAAACTGTTACTAAATAGCCAAAATCAATTAAAGATACACGTAATAGAATTTCCTACAAGTGGGAAGAAAAGTATACCAAAAATAACATAATTAAAATAATATAATGCAATTTCTTCCCTATTTCTTGTGGGATCTTAGTTTATTTAAATTAATACTTTATAATTGCCATAAAATAAAATTATAGATATAATTGTCAAAAGAGGAACAACAACAAAGACAGAATCAATTTATTTGACCAAGAAGCCTACAGTAAAGCACACTTTGAACCTTTTACTCCTTTGGAAAACAAAATGAAACTGTAAGAATAAGCAGATTTTAACATCAAGAAACAATAAGCAGATACATAATTAACCATGTAACTATGAAAGACCTGTTCATATATAGCAATTTTTGAAATTTTGTCTATGTTATACAGAAGCATTATTCTTCCTCCATGGTGTTTACAACAAAATGAGAAAAAAAAATAAGTACATCTGGTGAACTATACCAGATAAATATTTTGTCATAGAAAGAGACTCATGGAAAATAGAAGTCCTGGTTATACAGTGGTTAGAATGCAGTATTGAAGGCTAACTCTGTCCATAGTCTGGAGTTTGATTGTGATAGGCTCAAGGTTATCCTTCTGAGGTCAGTAAAATGATAACCCAGATTGTTGGGGGCAACATGCTGACATTTGTAAAGCTCCCAGTGAGTGCTTTGGGGCAGTATATAAATCTAAATGCTATTGCTTTTGCTACAATGACATCCGTTTTTAAATGGGAACTGATATATGTACATTAGCTGTTAATTCAGTTCTAGGTTTTAAAAGGGTTTAGTTCCAGGTTTTAAAAGGATGTTTTTTTCATGTGGTGTTTTATGATAGAAGCAGAATATCTGATGCACATATTGTTTAGCTAAAATAAGTTTCTACTTCTAATGCTTCTAACACTTCTAAGTAAATTATAAGGTACAGGATGGTGCTTTCATCTGTATTTCATGAGATCAAAAACACTTAGTTTGACTAAAAAGGTCAGTATCATAAATCAGAAGGTTGTATTCCAGACTATGCTCAGTATGACATCTCCTTAAATTCATTTGATCATGTAACTTATCTTGTTTGGGAATGACCAAAGTTCAGTTGCAGAACAAATACTTCATGACATCTTCATATTTTTAAATGGTAGTGGATGATGACTACAATTCTATTTGAAGCCTTCAAAAAGCCAGCGTTTGTTATTATAGTAAATGTTTATCCAAATGAAAACATTTTTATGTAATTTTCAATAGAAATTGTATTAAAAATTGTATTTACAATACTAAAAAAGCTAATGAAACAAGCTAAAAATAAATAAAAGGAAAAAAAGAAAAAATGCAGAAAAAAGAAAATAGTAAAAATAGTAACCTAGATTTCTTTTAAGACACCAACCATGATTTGAGCAAGAACTCTAGGTTCCTAGAGTTCTAAAACCACTACAGCAGGGGTGTCGAACTCACATTGTCATGGTGGTGTCACGTGATGTATCGAGACTTTTTTCCCTTTCACTAAAATGGCCGTGGGCGTGGCCAGTGTGTGATGCATCTGGCATGTGGGCTCGGAGTTTGACAGCCCTGCACTAAAGACTTCTTTGTTGTGGTTTCCTCATGAGGAGGAGCAGTTGTGGACAATCTGAAGCCCTCTCCTTATCTGGAGAGGAAGAACAGAAAGAGCCAATCTATTTGATTACTGTTCATTCTGCCATGGTTGTTGGCACAGCCATCTTCAGTTAGTCATTTCTTTTCCTGACAGCTGGAGTATAGAGTGTAAGTTAGATCTTTTTTGTGCATGTCCTCCACTATGTAATAGCCTGAAAAAAATAAATTATGACATTTTTTAATTTTCTATCTAGTATTATGAACCATTATTCTGAATCCATATAGTTTTACACTTAAACTTCTTTTATTCCATGAAATATGCAAAGCACAGTTTCACTGCTGTTTATATAGTTTTGCAATGTTTCTTAAATAAACTGGTAGAAAAGCAAGGAAAAGTAGAGAAAGAGAAAACGATGTGAAACAATGGAAAAACATTACCTTAGAGACATTTTGAAATAACTGTGGCAAGCAATGGGTATTTGAAGAAGAAAGCTATCTTCATTAAATTAAATTTTACTTTCACTTTGCTTGTATTACTTCTAAACTAGATCAATGGCTAAGCTTTTCTTCTAAACAAAATAAATACAAATTCAGTAGATAATATCTTATTAAATTAGGGTATGACAGGTTATGCTATGCTTTGCTGGGTTGCTTAATACTAGATTACATATTATGGTAGTGATAGCTAAGGGATACTAATATTAAAAACTAAAATAATGAATATAGAGAAGAATTTGTAATTCAGCTAAAGTCACTTCTTGCATTACTTCCAGATGTTGCAACAGTAGTTCAAATTTGTATTCATGGTTTTTCTAACCTTCAAAATAATACCTATTTATATCTGTTTTTCTTTAATGTTCACTTCCAAGTGATTAAAGAACTGTCAGTGGAGCCAAAGTCAAAGAACTTTTGATTTAAGACCAGATAAGCATTTGCTATGATAAATTTACTCAGTGTGAAAGGGCCTGCAATTTTACTAGGGCAAGGATAGCTCACATGTGCCTATAAATTTTTAAGCCTAGCAAATAATTCCTGATCACAAACTTCTTTATTATTCTTTATTGGCTTTGACATAAATTGTACTGGTGTTGTTGCTGCTGCTAGTGGAGTTTTCATATGAAGCAATAGGTGAGTTTTTGGACTCTATTGTTCATCCTCCAAAGAGAGATTTCTTAAATCTTCTTCACTTCAAGCCATCAAAGGAATGTCATCAGCATGTATGAGATTGTTGGTATTAACAGATCTTTTAATTCTTAATCCTTTTCATTAGTTCTGATGTTGCGGTATTGTTAATCTGGTATTCCTCATAATTTATCACAAAAACTCTTCAATAGGCAGATGAAGTGGCCTGGTTCCCCCATTATTTAAAGGCTAACCAAAAATTTCACAACTCTCAGTGGTCTTTCCCTTTGTATAAACTATAAAACGGAAGTCAAAAGTAGACACTTTTTTTTCACTATTTACTGGATGTTATCTACATCCAATTTGGTTGTACCTTCCACTTCCATATATTATTATGGCAACATCTTGACATTATATTATTAAATACAATGTGAAATAAATCTAATATTGTTGATATACTTTTTTTAGCACTGTCATTGCTTGGAATTGGAATATAAATGGATCTGTTCCAGCCCCTTAGCCACTGCTGTGTTTTTCATACGTGTCTTGTAATATTTTCATTGAACTCAGAATGGTCCAGAGATGGGAGAGAGGGGCAGTCAGGCTGAAATGGTTGGTTCAACGGCAGACTGAAGTTCTGCCAACATGCACATGTACCCAGTGGTAGGGCTTTTGTGCTGCCTGCTACTTTTTTCTCCCTCTCCCCTGGCCCAACCAAATTGCAGATGCCCTTAGTTTATTTTACTAAATCTTCTGGCTCTCTTTCTAGACAATATTGATGAAGGCCCAAGTAAGTTTACTTTCCAAAATCTCTATCTGTAGTTCGGTATCAAAATAGTAGCATGTATCAATAATTTTGTCATACTTTTTGTGCAGCTATTCTATGTATTTGCATCATTTCCTTATTACTTTTTTATTTCTCCGGTAGATCTTTGCCCTCTTAAATATTTTATAATGATTCAAATGGGTTTCTTATTATTTCGGTAAAATAAATATCTTGTCTTTTCCATTCATTAATTATCCTGTCTCTTTAGATAGATATTAGATATCTACAAATCCTTTACTCTGAAAATGTTGAGTTCATTGGCCAAATTCTTCCCTGTCACTGTTGGTTTTTTATTTCTGTTTTTCTTCAGTTATTTTTAACTTGTCAACAGCTATTTTAACTGCATTTACTTTTTGTAATTTGGTACATTTTCATTTGTTTCTTTTTAAATTATGTCATAGCTTTTAGTCAATAGTTCTTCAGGTACTCCATCAGATAGAACCTGTTAAATCTATTATTTATCTTCACCACAAAACTAAATGGGGTACCACTAAAGACAAATATTTTTGACTTATTTATTTTGTTCTAGTGTAACCAGTAATTTTTCAAGATGGAATTTTTATTTATTTTATTTATTTGATTTGTCATTCGCTTACAATGTGACATGGTAGACACGTATTCATTTATGTGACTGAGTAAAGCTTCTCCATCTTTCTTTGCAGACTATATAGACAATTTGATTTTGGTGTTATCTCACTATTGATCTATAAATTTTGTTTTCAGGATTTTCTTTTGTTGTATGTTTCTTCTTCTTCTTTAAATTGTTGTTTGCTGTAAGCATTGAACATTGGCAGAATTCTATCTCCTATAATCTATCTCCTGTCTCATTTTGAACATCAAGTACACATTTTCTAATTATCCAGATGCTATTTTACCTATTTTACTATGATATCCTTTTTTAGAATATTTTGTCAATAAGGCACTGAAGGTTATCATAGGAGTCTTCACCTTCACCTTCCTTGCATCTGTAATTAGAATATGGACATATGTGGAAAAAATGATTGGTTTGCCTTGAGTTCAAATTGAGATCATTTATCATTTTATAGGTAGTATCCAAACATTGATGTCAACAGTCCCTTTTAAATAATGGATTCCATTTCTTCCATTCTTTCATTAATCAATCAATCATGAATGGACAATTGCAATGTGCTCTACATGGAACTTCCCTTGGAGACTGCTCATAAGCTACAGCTAGTCAATAACTTGGCAACAGGGTAGTGAGTTAATCATATGAGTTGGTTTCCAGGTGCATTTTATTACTTACAAAGTGCTTCTGGGCATCTGCCTGGTTATTGGAGATATTGTTAATCAGTGACATCATATATAGCAGTGTTACTCAAATTTCATTTTGCTTTTTCTAAATAGTTCATTGATTCTTTTCTAAGTGGAAGGTGACCATATAAATGAAACAAACAAAAACTTAAAAAGTTATGATATTTATGTAGTTACTTACCAAGCCCATCTAAATTATATTAAAGTAACAAAAATATCTTTACAATCCTCAAGGCATGTCACAATTTTGAGCACCTCTAATGTTTGGAAATTGAGAGTTGAAAAATTTGACACACCTAATTATAGTAGCATATCAACACTGACATGATTGTAAATGTTCATTTGATTTTCTTGGCAGAATATTGGACTGTTGTTGTTTACAGGAGTTTGCAAGGAGACCTGGTGGCACAGTGGTAAGAATGCAGTACTGCAGGCTAACTCTACCCCTAGCCAGGAGTTTGATCCCAACATGGCTCGAGGTTGACTCAGCATTCCATC
The DNA here is from genome assembly GCF_900518735.1 of Pseudonaja textilis. Next base: position 21,092,932 of record NW_020769322.1, on the reverse strand, counting down.
CTTCCGAGATTGATAAAATGAAGACCCAGATTGTTGGGGGCAATATTCTACCATTGTAAATCACTAGAGAGTGCTCTAAAGTGTATGGAGGAGTATATAAATCCAAATATTATTGCTACTGCTATTGCTTTTTAATCTGACCCCTTATCTATGATTGATGATTCTTCTGAACATGAATATTTGCAGTGATAAACTATAACTGGGATGTATAAGCTCCTTCATTGAACTCCAATATTTGGGAGTTCAATTGATTATTCTGTTCTATTGATAAAACAACTATTGTGAAACATTTAAATATTAAATTTGGGCTTCAACTAGGAAATGAAATGCTTGTGTGCCATATGTTGCATTATTTGTTTAGCTGTTATTTTAACTTGGGTGTTTTTACAACTAACTCTGGGGACCCTGTTTGAAAAAAACACACACAAATACTTAAGAGAACAGCCAAATGTGATAAACTTTCTATCAGAAAGCAGAGATGGAATCAGGATCTTATAAGGAAGAACTAAAAATGCAAGAGGATATTTTTTACAGAACTTGGGGAAAGGGTCGTAGTAGTAGTGCCTTCTTCTCCTGTATGTGGTTTACAGTCAGTGACCTGTTGTCCCAATTTGTTATGGGTTCTTTCTATATGTTTTTAAAACATCTATAAGCCATCAGAATTACTGTAGAGGGGGGTAGCCTTAACATTTGATTAAATAAATAATAAATAAATAAATCTAACTCTCAAAAATAATTAGTAGTTTTGTTCAATCATAAATGAAGCATCAGAATTTTAAGAGCTATAAAATGATGAAGGATATTTAAGTTTATATGATAACAACTAAGAATGAAATATTTCAATTAGTTTCCTTTCTTCTCACATCTTAATCTACCTTAATCAATTTCAGGGTTCTAGTACTACTGGTCACCTAAAAACTCAGTAAATTTTGTTGTATTTTGGAACATAATAACAATTTCTACATAAAGATTTATTTAGGATTTTTGCATAACTTCTAATAATGGCTACATGCAAATGAATAATAAACAGCAATAAATAAATAAGGCCACAGAAAATATGCTATAAAAAGCAATTCTTCTAAAACAAACAGCTGCTAATTTTTTTAAAAAGTGAGAGTGTTCATTAAAGATAAAACTCTTCCCAGTTTACAGCAGTGAGTCCAAAGAATAAAAATCCCAGCTCTGCCCCTAGCATGTTCTGTAATTGCTCTCAGGACTACAGTAAGGATTCCCTCCCTCCTGGGAAAAGTGTTATTCTCAAGAGGCTCTCTTAGTACTTTCGATAAGGTTTATTTTTGATATCGTATGTCATGGAGAAAGTTAAGCCATTGAGTTCATAACTGGTATACATATATACATTTTATTTATTTATTTTTGTCAAGCGATTATAAGATAACAGGTATAAGTATAAACACAGCTATGAATACATGAAATGGATACATATAAGAAAAATAAAAGAAACAATAGAACAGGGACAGTAGGCATGTTGGTGTGCTTATGCACGCCCCCTACAGACCCGTTAGGAAACAGATGAGGTCAATAGTAGACAGTCTAAGGTTCAAGTTTTTGGGGTTTGGGGAAGAAACCACAGAGTCAGGTAGAGTATTCCAGACATTGACCATTCTGTTGCTGAAGTCGTATTTCCTGCAATCAAGTTTGGTGCGGTTAACCTTGCGTTTGTATCTACTGTTTGCTCTTGTATTGTTATGGTTGAAGCTGAAGTATTCATTGACAGGTAGGACATTGAAATGTATAATTTTATATACTATACTTAGATTGGACCGAAGGAGGCATAGTTCTAGGTTTTCTAGGTCTAGAATTTCAAGCCTGGTGGCATAAGGTGTTCTGCAATGAGTAGAGGAGTGGAGAATTCTTCTTGTGAAATATTTCTGGACTTTCTCAACTGTATTAATATCAGATACATAATGTTGGTTCCAGACTGATAAGCTGTATTCAAGTATTGGTCTAGCAAATGTTTTGTATGCTCTAGTTAGTAGTGTGATATTACCAGAGAAAAAGCTACATAAGATTAAGTTAACAACTCTTAATGCCTTTTTGGCTATGTAGTTACAGTGCGCTCTTAGATCATTAGAGATGAGTACTCCAAGGTCCTTGACAGAGTTTGGATCCTCAACAAGGTCTTGACTATTCAGCTATTCAGTATTTTATTTTCTGATTTTTTTTGCCAATATATAAGATTTATTTACAATTTATTTGTTGAGATTTGAACTTGCCATTTGTTTGACCATTCTGATACATAGTTGAGGTCTTTTTGAAGGGTAGCAGTATTGTCAGTGGTGTTGAATAGCTTTACATCATTAGCGAAAAGAACACAGTTTCTCTTAATAAGATCACAGAGGTCATTTATGTAGAGTATGAAGAGAGTTGGTCTTAGAACACTGCCTTGGGGGACCCCACTGTTGACAGGTACAGAGTTTGATAGGACATTCCCAATTTTGAACACTTGTTGTCTGTTTGACAGGAATGCTTCTATTCAGTTATACAAGTGTCCAGAAACACCATAAGATTTTAGATTTAGAAGTAGTTTGTCATGTACCACTGAATCAAAGGCTTTACAGAAGTCTATGTAAATTGCATCAATTGCTTTGCCCTGATCAAGTTGTGTAGTCCATATATTTTTGCAGTGTAAGAGTTGCAGATTACAGGATAGTTTTTTTCTGAAACCAACTTATTTATTAGAGAGTAGTTTGTTAGTCTCTAAGTGGAGGATAATGGATTGGTTAATAATTGACTTTACAGGTGACGCAGCATAAAGAGATTGGTCTGTAATTTTGAACTAGGCTGGCATCTCCCTTTTTGAAGATGGGGAGGACCGTGCTTGTGACCATAGTTTTGGCAAGGAGCTGGACCTGAAAGATCTTTCAAAGATTATGCTTAGAGGTTAGGCTGTGGCAGTGGATATTTTTTTAAAGAAGTAGGCACATATTCCATCCAGTCCAATAGATAGAGATGATTTTAGATTGTGTAGTGCTTTTTCAACATTGTCTACTGTAAAATCTATATCTATTAGATCACTGTAGTTGTCTGTAGTTCAACTAGGAAATACTGGGCATGATCCATTGCTGTTTACAAATACTGAGCCAAAGAATGTGTTAAATAGGTTGGCTTTAATGGTGTCATCATTGCAGTCTTTACCATTAGGTCCTTTCAGGGGTGGGATGAACCTTGAGTCTTTTAGTTTGTTGTTTACAAAATTGTAGAAAGTGAGGGTGGAATTGGTGAGTAGAAGGTTTTCTTCTTGTTTAATGTAATAATTGGTTCATTCAGTCTTTATGTGGTGGCATAAATTTTTCTATCGGTTTTTGAAGTTGGCAATGTGACCAGATTTGTTTTTCCACCAAAGTGATTTCTTTTTGGATTGAAGCTTTCTTATTGTTATGGGTAATTTGTTTTTTCTGGTTTTGGGAGTTGTTTTTGGTGCATATAGTTTGATGCCTCTGTTGACTTCAAGTAAAAATATGTTGTAATGGTCTTCAATAGTATTGCATCCAGTGAATAGAAGTTGCCGATCAAGAGATGAGAGATCGTTGTCTGTAAGATCATAGTTGCCTTTTTTGAAGTTATAATTGGGGATCCCGTAGTTATTATTATTTTTGTATGGATGTTTGTTGAGACAAAAGTCAATCAAATTGTGGTCACTGCTAGAAAAGGGTTCTTTAATTTGTATTCCATAAATTGAATTCAAACTATCGCAGAAGATGAAATCGAGGCAGTTGTTAAGTCTAGTGTTGTTGGTTACAAGTTGTTCCGGTCCCAGATTTGTTACAGCATTGTAGAAGGTTGCATGTATGGATTCAGTTTTACATTTGTTTAGGGTCCAGTTAACATGAGGTAGATTGAGGTCACCAAGAAAGATAAAAGCATGTGGACAAGATTTTGCCCATGTTGGTTGTGAATTTAACTTGTTTACATGTTTGATGTCATAATCAGGGCTCTGTAACATAGTAGAAATCAAAATGTGATATTTAATGAGAGTTCACAGACAATGATCTCAGGAAGAGCGAGCTCCTGGGTAACTTGGATGTTTTTCAGATGTAAGGACTTTTTATAGATGATAGCAATGCTTCCTCCTCTATGATTTCACAATCTGATCAGTAAAGATGATAGTCTCTTACTGTGGTAATGGAGTCAGGGAGAGATGCATTGAGCCATGTTTCACAGACAAATATGATATCAAATTTAGCCGTATTTAGTAAGAGGAGAAATTCAGGTATTTTATTTACAAGGCTTTTTGCATTGAAATAGCTTGCATTTAAGGCCAGATGTAGTTGAAATAGAAGTAGTTAGGGGCATGCGTGCCTCATTTTGGGTGATGGTGGATTGGTTGAAGGAGGGTTGGATGCTGAGTTGTGGGTTGTGTGACTTTCTTTTGATGCAATCAGCACAGTAATCAATGTACAGGTCCTTCTCTCCATTATCTAGACATGTTTTGAGTTCTATGTAGAGTTCACGGGAGTGGATTCTTTGCGGTATGGATAAGTCTGGTCTTGAGCAAAAAATTTTATGGGTGGGATTGGTTTTTGCAATGGCATTTATTGTATGAATGCATATACATTTGCTGGACTCATTTTTGCAAACAACTCTACAAAATCTTGGGGCCGCTGAGCAGTCATTGTATTTGAACTCAGGGCCCTCTCTGGTTATATCTTCAGGAGAGATGTTTGTTGTATTTGAGTTGCTTATGATATTGTGAACTTTGATGATGTTGTCTGATTCATTGGTGTCTTCAAGACCAAATAAGATGGCATTTGGACGTTTCTGATCACATTCCATGATGTCTCCGATGAGTAAGGGGATATCATTTGTGGAATTATTTGATGGGATAGTAATTATTTGTGGCTGTCGTTTGGTGGTTATTTTTGGTTGTAGTTGTGATTGTAGTTGAGGTAGTAGTTGTGGTAGTGGTTGTTGAGTTGGGATTTGATTTTGAGCTGATAGGTATTCGCTTATTTGTGCTGTATTTTTTTTTCAAGAGAGATTAGGCTTGCTTTTTTTTTTGTTTCCAAATGTATTGCTTAGCGCTCTTCTATTGAGGGAATGCTTTCAACTCTGTAAGGCAGGATACTTAGTTTGTTTAGCTTAGGAAAACATGATGGACATAGACAAAGGAATGTATCTGATATTTTTTATTTATCTGATTTTTTAAGAGGTCAGCTAGGCTTTTGTTTAAGTTTAAGCAGGCAAGGTGAGCTTGACTGTCACATAGGTGGCATTTAATGTTATTTTCATTTTCATTGATGGTTTCAAGACATTTGAAGCACGTGCAGGAGTCTGGGGGGGTCATTGGTAGAGATATTATTCTTTTGTTGTTGTTTGGTAGTGGAGGATTTGGCTGGCATGGTCAATTACAATAGTACATTAAAACAATTACAATAGCTAATTAATGTGATAGGTAGAATGAATGTTGATAATTAATAAATGTTAATTGATAAGTTAGAGAACAAATAAAAAGTAAGGTTACTTATTATTAACAATCAATTGACTAGATAATCAATGATACAGTATTAAATATCTATCAATTCAATGAATCAGTAAATTAGCGGTCATTTAAAAATTAATTATTATACTATTAGATGATAAATCAATTATTTTAGACAAAGCATTGTCTATCAATATTTGGTATTGAGGTACTGAAATAGTGGAGGTATTAAAGTATTGGAGGTTTGTAGTGAAAAGTTCCTTTGTTTTTCCTTAAAGCTACGTTGTTTGGTTTTTATTTATTTTTGTTTTTGTTTTTAAAGAGGAAGCATTGCTGCTTGATAGATTTGATTGGAGAAGATTTGAATGAACTCACCAATCATCTACTTGGGAGTTTGGAATGGATTAGATTTGGGTGGAGTTTAAGTGGAGGTTGTCCAATCAGCTGAGTGGAAATTTAAATGCAGGCTGACTAATCAGCTGGGTGATGTAAATGGAGACTGTAGGTTCTATCGATTCTCTGTGAGTCTCCTCAGTTGTCCTCAATTCACAGACATTCAGAATAACACTCTCTTGCTCTCCTCTAGTTCTGACTCTTTTTCGGATGTTTAGGGTCACCTTCTGTCAGTTCCATCTCTTTTTCTGCAGTTCAGAATCTCACTCTCCACCAGTCACAGTTCATTCCATGCCGTTCAATCTATGTCACTCAGAATGGCTCACTCTCAGAATCAGTCTCTCTGTAAGTGTCCGAATCACATTCTCATCTAATCATGGCCCGTCCCGGCTCTTATTTCTATCCGCTCTCTGCTCTCATCTACTCTCAGCTCGTCCTGGCTCTTATCACTATCTGCTCTCTGCTATCCACTCTTCACTCTCTGAATGGAATTGCCCTATTTGCTATCCCCCAGTCCCAGTTCTTGCAGGTCTCACCTATTCGGAATGGTATCCTACAGAATGGAGTCTTGGGCTCTCTGCTCGGGATGGTGTCCTGGCCTCTCCGCTCCTTCTCTCCGCCCACTCTCAGGATTGCTGGTAAGTTCTCAGTTCTCAGAACCTTACGAAACCTTCTGACAGTCCCGGTTGAGGTAGATCATGGCTCTGTTGGCCCCAGACCCCACCATAATGCAGTATATATATTAAGACCATTTTATGAAATGTAATAAAAGTATAAACAAACTCAAAATGTAATGACTTACTTAATATGTTAATTCTACATTTTCACTGTTAAAATTACCATTCTCAAAGTTATGTGATTCTCATACCAATATTATTTTAATGTAGAATGTTCCAAGTTTATTAAACCTAAAGGAAACATTGCAACCCTATAATATATATACATACTACAAACATACTCTTTGTGTTATTCTTTTTTCAGATAAATAGGTTGCTATAAAGTGCAGAAAGGAGCAACATAATGAAAGGATTTAGATTTAGCTTGTATCAACATAATTGCAATACTTTTCTATATTTCTCTATCTCTTCAAATCATCTTTGCTTGCAACATACTTGTTCATTAATGCATACATTCCCTTTTGACTCTTAAACTTATATCTTCTTGCAGGTCAGATCTATTCAATTCAACAATTCCATCAGCAAACTACTGTACATGTATATTCAGACATTTCTTGCATATGTATGTATGCATATGTATGCATAGATGCACACACATATATGTATGCATATATATCTATATAGAGAGACAATTCTTGACTTAGGATTGCAATTGAGCTCAAAATTTATGTTGCTAAGACAATTGTTAAATGAATCACTGCAGCTGTTAAGTTAGTAATACAGTTAAGTGAATCTGGCTTGCCTATTGACTTTGCTTGTTAGAAGGTAGCAAAAGGTGATCACATGACCCCGTGACATGGCAACCATCATAAATATGAGTCAGTTGCCAAGCATCTGAATATTGATCACATAACCATGGAGATGCCGCAATGGTCTTAAATGTAATAAACAGTAGCAAGTCACTTTTTTCAGTGCCATTTTAACTTCAAACAGTTACAGCACTCACACATTATATATCTAATATATATAATTGGTTAATTTCACCTTAGAAGTATTGCAATTTTTCCTTTTCTTTTAATTTTGAAACCATATAAAATTTCCTTTCTTTCTTTCATTATCTATATTTATCTTTTACATTCTCTAAATTGCAGCCTTGCATTACTAAGATAGTCCACAGATGGATTTATTAGTATTCATACTTCCATTGTCTACCATGTCTTTGGTCAATTGGCAGTCCAATAATGAATTCTAGCAAACCTTTATTATAATAAATAAATACAAAGCACTCTCTGAGCACAACTGTGGTTATACAACGATGACTACCTGTATCTGTCTGTCTGTCTGTCTGTGTTTTTCTTATTTATCATCCACTTTTTAAATTTGTAAAGAATGTCTAGAATAAATATTTTCAAATCAATAAATAATTTAAAAGTCTCTTTGATTATATCTTGCAACATAACTTTTGTTTCCTATATGTCAGCTATCAGGAACCATATTATGACTAATGGAAAGACTTATCATTTTGTAGACTTTTTGCAAATTGTAAACAATTCTTGCTCAATGGCCAATGTATCTATGATGATTCAATGGAACAGGTATATATTTTATAGTTGTTGTTACATTAAATAAAGAGTTCACTCTATACCTAGCATTGAATAATGGAGCTGAGTAGCACTATAAATCACTAGTAAATAATGTCAAACTCTTACGCTATCAGTGGTCTTCTAACAACTCTTCAAAACACTTACATTCCTTAAACATTTATCAAGATCCCTCAGTGACACAAACACTTGAAGAATGACATGTCTGACATTTATTTTTCCTGTTAGGAAACATCCTAACTATAGAATGGAAGGAGTAGGTTTATACTTCTAATAATAATACTGTTTATGATAGTAGATCTGAAACAGAACAACTGCGAACAATTGCGATATCTGTAGACGATCAGCTTTTAAAAGCCTGGAAATATTAACTAATTCTCTCATCTTGAAATACACACAGGAAAGCATTATTCACAAAGTGTTATTCTTACATATTAACTGAATGTGGCATATGTATGGTCCACTTTTACATTTGTTAGTCAAATACTGAAGTTAATTTACCATTTCCATGATAAATATGCTAAACAGTTTTTATCAGGAAATAGGAGTGATATTAATACAAATCCAAGTCATTTGGTGCTGGGCAGCTATAAAAAAATGAATAAATAAATAAATTTATGTGTTGGGTATAAGCTTAAATAACTTTTAAATTAAAAACACACTAATGCTTATATACCCCAACCAGTTTTGGAATAGCTGTGTCAGTTTGAAAAGAAAATTGGTTATGGCATTCTTAATTATAAAATGACATTACTAATGGTAAATTCTGCTAAGACTCCATTAAGATATGCACCGAGATGGTAAAACATTCCAGTTCATGTCAATAGAAATGTCAAAATAAGTAAATAAAATTATGTCAGTGGAAATTATAGTACAATTAAATGAATTATATTTAAGCAATGGGAAAAATTTATAAATATAAATATGACAATTCTGACCAAATTAAGAGTAACCCATCAGAGTAGCCTATATCACGCCCAATTTTCCTTGTGAATTATAAGTGGAAACTGAAATATAAAGATTTATATAAAAACAAATATACTGTCTTCTTATAATTCTGTGGCACAAATGAGAAGATGCTCTTCAGAAGTCCTCAGGTAGAGGTGAGTTTTAGAAGTAATTCTCAATTGAGAATGAACAAGCAGGGCTGATAAAATGTCTATTTTTCAAACTTTATATAAGGAATTTTGAATAAATGTTTTTATATCAATGTACGTCATTATTTTTTTAACAAATTTGCACGTATAAACTCATGAGACCATAACATAATTGTTTACAAAAATACTCTGTCTCTGTGTGAATCTCTCTGTGTGAGAATGAGTGTGTATATGTGTGTGAACATATGCTCAGTGGGAAGAGGCAGCCATTATTTTAAGAGCTAGGATCTAATTATTTGAAGGCCAGTCCCAATCCATTTCATTCATTGTAAACTCAGGACAGAGGAAAGTCATTTTTACAAACTAAATGTCAACAATATTTTATGAAATTAAATGTGTTTTATGAATTATTTTTCAAAAAATACTTGAGTCTAGAGATATGACCTCAAAAATTTCATAGCAAGTTTAGGGAACTATTTGTACGGTTGTGATTTAAAATATATTTCGGGGGCATTCCTAAATTGCAGTGTTTGAATTTTTTTGGCCAGGATTTTGGGAATAAAACATTTGAACAAACAGGTATAGACTCTATATTATACTTCATGAAGGGTGAAGGTACTATGACACTAATCACTGTTTTTTTTTCTATTTATGACTATTTATTGCAAAGTAGCATTACATTAACTATGCATAAGCCTGACATAGAAACTCTGTTCTCTACTTCAACAGAGTACAGACTGTTTGGAGACCTACATATGCATGACCATTAGATATAATAATAGGGAAGAATCGGGTAACACAAATTTAATCATTGTTCATTGCAGTTACTCTATATCAATTCAAATATTATAAGTGGAACTACAGCTATTCACTCAATTTGAATTTATTTTTCCACTCATCTTTATTGCAAACAATGGCCTTGCAAATTCTATGGTAGAAGTCAAGCTTATACTTGATAAAAGGAGAACACAATTTTAAACAAAGAACTCACAGTTGGAATATGCCTAGGAAATCCAAATGGACATAGTGGCAGCTGAATTTCATGGATACTGTCCGGATGCTTGACACATAGACTCTGCATACAAATATGGAGGAGTAGAACTATTTTTGAGACCTTATTTTAGTTTAATTCCAAATACTTGAGAGGTTCCATGTGCTTGTTTTTGGGACTGTCAGTATCTGAACTGGTTATGAAAAATATAATTTCTATATGAGATAGTGGTTGTAGTAGTGTCTTGAAAATACAAATAGCATTACTAATATAGAACCCATGAAGAGGTAAGAAAACATATAAATAGGACTTCTGTGAATGTTGCTGGTTTCTCTAAAGTGCTGGTAGACTCTCTTTTTTATTTTTTGAAATTAAATGTTTGCAGCAAACCTTAGATGCTACCCTGAAATAATAGCATCTACAAAAAATGACCAATCCACAACACTCCATTCACCCCTAAAGCCTTTTTGTTCAGCCAGTATCAATCTGATAGTTGATCTGACCTTCCATTGAATATTACAACTTCATAGTTTGAGGATAACAATAAATGAATCCCACCTTTCAAACAAGGAAGTTCCAAATCCCAAGCAATGAGCAGTAAAATGAACTCCACCCACAAAACAATAAAAAATAATTTGCCGAACGTGCTTTGGATTTTTATAGGTCTGGCACAGATGTCAATAATAATACTGATAGTAGTAGTAATGATCATAATGTTATTGAAAATAATACAAATAATAGTATAATTTAATCTCTGGTACTTGTATATTTAATCTTCAGTTAGGTTACCATACACCTCTGAACATATTTGAAAACTATATTTGGAATTAGACACTATATAAATGTCAGATTTTTTAAATTTTAAGTTGCATAATCACAATTAAAAGAAATGATTTTAGATTTTAATACATTATAAATTCTCTGCAGAACATGAACAAGTTTACAAAATGTATTACTAGATAAATGTCAGGATTTTTTTAACTATTAATTGTCCCTCTTCCAAAAATCCCACTGGAAAAATAAGCATATATTTTACAAGTTAACAGCAGTTGAATTAGCACTATTGAATTAAACCATTTAAATCCAGAAGTTTCATTAAAAAGACCTAGCAAGTGAGATGGTCATATAATTAAACAATTTAAATGTAATAAATCGTATCTATCCAGACTGAAATACTTCTTTTTTTCTTGGTGGAAGAATCAGCAAAGATTTCCAGGTTGAAAATATTTTGGAAGTATTATTCACATTTAAATAAATGTTGGTGTTGAGTGACATGCTGGGTATAGGAACCAAATTTTATTCAAGTCTGGCCTATCCTCATTGTTTCTAAAAAAAATTTATGAAAGAAATTCGCTAGAGAGAATTCATAGAGAATTGAAGAATTAGAGATTGATTCTCTATGCACCTCCTATAAATACATATTCTGCTGCAGTATGCAGATTGACATCTTTCTGTTCTGAGCTTTAGTTCCTATTAATCCCAACCCACTTAACCAGTGAAAAAACATGGTGCCAAGTTTTGAGTGATACCAAGTTGCTCCTTTCCATTTTTCTACTCTACATATTTCATTCTTGGGTACTGAATTCGGAGGCAAATGTCAACTAGAAAAATATTAAAGTCAACTAAGAGAAAATTCAATATATACCATTATATACATACAATGAAAAATTACTTTTTGCCTCCACAGCCAGGATCCATTGAATATTTCATAGGTTCATTGTGAATACACATCTTGAACCCCAGTATCTGCCTTCAGCACTGAGCCCTTTAGAGCTTATCTAAAATCCATATTTGCATGACCTTAGTTCACACGTAAATTCTTGCGATTTACTTGGCATGCACTTGCTACTGAATCTGGGTCAGGCTGGGTAAGAGTGTTTAATTATACATCGGGACTGCAAGGCTTGCTTTGTGGCTAATGGACTATTAGTATTTGTTCTTAAATAGCCCAGGCTGGTCACAATGTGAATGGAAGTAGAATAATGAAAATGAAGCAAAGTTTCTCTTACTTGCCTGCTAGGTCTGTGAGATTCAGGAAGAAGTAAAATAAATCCCTCTGGACCAAACTTGGAATAATGGGAATTATTTATCATTCCACTTAGTTCATGACCAGGGAAGTCTGACCATGCATAATAGTCCTATACACATTTGCAGAGCATGTACTTGTTCATGCATGTTGCATTTCAGGTAGCCCTTACAACTTACAACTGTAATGGAGCCTGAAATTACAGTCCTAAATCATGGCAGTCATTAAGCAGGTCACACATGATCAAGCCTGATTTTACAACCTATTTTGTGGTGGTCATTAAGTAAACTCTGCAATCATTAAGCAAACATCTCAGTCATTAAATGAATCCTTTTTCACCAATGAACATTTGTTTTGCCAGAGATCAGAAGTAAAAACTGAAAATAAGCAAAAACTGTTAAAAATCCCAGTCATATGGTTATGGGATGCTGCAAATGGCCATAAATATGAGCCCACTGCCAGGCACCCAAAATATGATAATGGTTTGAATGGTTGTTTACTGTCTTTTAATAGAGGACTATTTATATATGGAAGTCATGCGGTTTTTCTTCTTTGAACATTGATGCTAAAAATATGTGTGTCAACAAGAGGCAATATCATTTCAAAGTTACTGACATAAAGCAAATATGCTCTTTAGTATGCTTGCTTCAGAGCACTGAAGAATATTATGAAGATATAGTAACATCATCACAGTGGGTGGTGAAAAACAGATCTTTTGAATTTTGTTGAGGAGTTTTTAAATTTTTCTTTATATGGAAAATGCTTAGCAAGTTAATTGGAAGAAAAAGAAAAATAAATACTTCAACTCACCCACCCTTTCTATTTTTGCTATTGAAATGCTCCTGCAGCATGAGCCATAGGATGGTGGTTCAAGTTCATAAAGACAGAAGTGAGTAATATAAATTACCTACCATTGATGTAGGAAAATCCTCAAAAAAATTTTTTAGTGAAGACTTTTGAAGTTTTTTAAGCACAGTCATGAAACATTGCTAAAAATCCGGTTCTTACCTAAGGCAAGAAATGGAGGAAAGTTGCTGAAAATATTGTGACTTTATTTATGTGTTTTTAAGAAGTCTCCTGCATTACAAAATCAATGAACATATTGTCATCACTACTTGCAGTCACAACAGAAAGATATAGAGCAAAAGCATCTCCTTCTGAGGAAATAGCTAAAATTGTTAGATATTTGTTGTGGTTATTATTTTCCCCATTACCAGGAAAGGTGACAACTTGGATTGCCTTCTATTCTTAAATTTGAAAAGGATTCCAGGAAATTATTTATCAGACCAAAGGCTGTTCAATCTTAATGCTTTACTTGCATTCAGTTGTATTCATATGGACCAAATTTACTTATAATCATAATTTGCAAAAGATGGGCCTTAAAGATCTTTAGTCCCTGCCTAAGAGCCAAAATCTAGTATTTAGTATTCCCACATATTCATATTATGTGTGGATTGGAAGGGACATATTTAAAAAGTCCCATTAAAACAATTAGAATGTGTTTTCCTTTTTTTAGAGTGACCCAATCCAGGCATATTACACCCATCCCTGCAAAAAAAAAAAAACAACAACTATTGATATCAAGAAGTCAACATTTGCCCCATTGTTCTTGTGGCTTTGAAGGCAATAAGCAATTTGTGTGATGTTGCATAATTAAGCTGTGGATATAATAACATAGAGAGATGTTAAGAAACCCCAGGCTTTGATTTTTGAATGAAAAAAAATTCATTTAGCTTGGAACAATGTATTAGAACTTGTTTGGGGCTTTTGAACAGGTTTTGAATGTTTGAACCATGTTTTTTCCATAGTGAATTGAACAGTTTGATTCTGATCCTCCCTACTTTTCTAGAGGAGTGTCTCTGTGATTCTTGTTTCCAAAATAAAACCAATGTTTTAGGAAATCTCTTCTTCTATTTTTAAATTTCACACTTTGAACTGAGAACTGGGTATGCCATTTGCTACAATCACTTTTCTTCCTTTTTCTCAGCATCAATCACATGTATGATAAAAACCTGCCCAAGGGTGGTAAATATAAATGTGATGTGATCATTATTATTTAGAAGTATAAATAATTATAGTAAAAACCACCTCCAGAATTCTCAGATTAGTGCATACCGCAGGATAAAGCTAACATTTCAGAAGAAAAACATATTGCTCCTGTCTTACTTTGTACATTCCTGCTTTCAAGTTTGAATTAATTGTAATATTTAAAGGAATTTTGTAAAACGAATCAATGTTAAAACACATATAATCATACAACTCCTTTATTTCAGATATGGTAACTAAATGTTAAGAGTATATTGTTTGTCTAAGGCTTTTAATGAGCTTGTGATAAAGTTAAAATTGAAACTAAGGCTCATACATTTAGCTATTGCCTTACATGAGCTATCAAAAATAACCACTAACACCATTTTTTCTGTGAAGTTTTACAGATAAGTTGGTGCCCAGTCTGCATTGACAGACGTGATAAAACAAATGTAAATTGATTATCAAGATCCTTTTTTGAGTAATTTTTTTACAACTATGCATTAGTGGACATCAGAAATGCTGCACAGAAAAATAAAGAGAACATTATATCAGGCTAAGTTCAATAGATAAGGGAGAAAGAAAATAAGACTCAACCCAGAACTGAACATAAAATCTCTAATGCTAGAAAAGAAGGATGCAAAGGATTTTGTAGAAAAATGTGGACAAAACATAGATACATCAGTTTTATTAAATGAAAGTGTTGGGTGTTGAAAGTACTGTTTCCATTTTTATATGTGCTTATAACTGTACAGATAGTTCTTGACTTACTACTATAATTGAGCCCAGAATTAGGGTTATAAGTCATTACAGTCATAAGTTGAGGCACCCACATGATTGGAAGCATCATGATGATTACACCATCGTGCCTACTTTCCCTGTCCTATTGTCCCCATTTATTCGTACCTATTTCCTGTATTTTTATTCATGTTTATACTTATACCTATCATCTTATAAGCAATTGACAAATCAAATAAATAAAAATAAATAAATAAAATAAATAAATTTCTGGTCTTCCTGGGGTGATGGTGGTGGAGTGATCATTTACAATGATCTGGAGGCCATCCTGTTCCATGGCCATTGTAACTTTGAATGAACATAGAACAACTGGTCATTAATCGAGGACCACCTTTTAAAATTGCAATCTACATTAAAAATGGAAAAGTAGAAAGTGAATATCCCAAATAAATTAAAATACTCTTTCTGTATGTAATAAACAATAATAATAACTACTATCACAGTTATGTCCTAATTGTAGTTCTTTCCACAAATTTGTTTTGATATTAGAAGAAACATGTTTTTAGACAGCATTGTTCATTTTCAAATGCTAGCAAGTTCTAAAAAAATCCATTTATGTCCTTGATTTGTATTACTAGAAGTAGTACCCAGTACATTAAAAAAAATAGCAGACAAAGCAAATTAAGGATAAGACCTGAAATGGCTAAGAGCTGGAAATATGAAGAAAGAGACAGAAGGACTAATCCTGGTTGCACAAGACCAAGCCTTAAGAATGAATGCATACAAAGCCAGAACTGATAAGACAGAAACATACAAGTACCATCTCTTGAAGCCAAAGAAACAGTGGTCCACCTGATTAACTGCTGCAAGAAAATGTCACACATAGGCTGAAAACAATGGCATGAGAAAGTAGCAAAAATGATGATTGGAAGATCAGCAAGAAACACTATTTGCCTGCAGGTAAGAACTGGTGGGACCATAAAATAGAGAAACTAATAGAAAATGAAAAAGCTAAAGTACTCTGGAATTCAACAGACAGGTACCTGCCATAGACTTAACAACAGTCAGTAAGAAAGAAAAAAAAGTTTCATCGTGAATGTGGAGTACCTGGAAACAACAGAATAGAGAAAGAACTGAAGAAGACAAAGACATGGAAATAGAAATGCAATGAGTGTGGCAAGAGAAAGCAAAGGTAGTAACTATAGTAATAGTACCAATAGTAACAGTGCAAGTACTAATCAGACCATGTAATAGACAATGTTGCTTTATGAGCTAAATGGGTAGCTGCTAAATAAGATAAATAAATTAAAAATATATAATTAATGGAAAATGAAGAAGCTGAAACACTCTGGGATTTCATAATAAAAGCATTACAATACAAGACTTAACAATAAAAAAAACCCTGGCTGTGGCAGGACCTAGATGCAATAGAATAGAAAACAAAGAACTAAAGAAAATCAGAAAACACAAAAGCTTGAACATAGAGATAGAATGAAGAAAGAAAGCAAAGTTAGTTATCAATTGTAATAGGCACCTTGTGTTCAATCCCAAAACATTTGAAGCACTACTTAAACACCATCATGATTGACAAAATCACCATCAGTCAATTGCAAAAGGCAGCTTTTCATCAGAGCTAATTTAATCCCTTAATTCCAATAAAACAACTACTAAATATGATAGAATCTTCCTTCAAAGAGAGTGCTATAAAGCCATTATGTAGTGGCTAATTCAAGAAGGGAAAGCATAATGGGCACGTGCATAGAAAAAACGTTTGATAATTTTTTTTCTTAATTCTATCTGTACATGAGTGATTTTAAAAAAAGCATAACCTGCTTGCCTAAATGTGGCTCTAAGAATGCAAAAGAGTAATATCATTAATTCATGAAAGAATCTTGTAAGAAGGACAGTTTCGGTAATGCTTGAAATCTCAAGTACTCACATTCTCTCATATCTCTACTGCCTTTCATTTTGCTGGTCAAACTTGCTACAGAACATTGCCTGAAGTGACAGTGATGAAATAACCTATATTACTCTTCTTATGAAATGGAATTTTGGTAATATAATACATGAGCATTTGACAACATTAACTAATTCACCAGTGAAACAGGTGATAATGAATACTATAAACGAAATTAAAGAGATACTTTCATATACAGACAATTTTTGGAGAAGCAATACAATCTTAAAGTGACTCTTCATATTATACATAGATATAATAGTTATTCAGTTTTATGTCCCTTGTTAGGTGACTAGTTTTACTTCACAGAAAGATAGGAGCAGTATGTTCACTCAAAAGTATATCCCTTCTATGTTCAGTAGAAATAATTCTTAAATAAATATACAGTATAAAATCTTGAATAGGAAATTGAAGACACATTTTGCCTTGGCAGTAATCCTCATACTTCCCAGATAGTATCTTCTCAGTGGGATAGATAAATGCCTATCCCACCCTTGTTTGAAAATTTTTAGTACTGGAACATCCACAACTTCAGGAGGCAGGCTGTTCCAGTACTTAACAGCTGTTACGAACAGGAAATTATTCTTTACCTCTTGGCCTATGCTTTGTAAAGCTTTCACTTGTTGATTCTAGTCCTGTTCTTGGAACTTATGGAAAATTAATTCAACCTTCTTCCTAGTCATGACATTTTAGGTATTTGACATTTGTTATCATGTCTTCTTTAAAAGTTTAGTCTTTATTAGACTAAATATAAATGCTTCAGAGAGCACGTAAATATTTGTCTTTAAATATTTATTAGCTTAAAACTTTCACAAGTCTGTACTCCAGTGGTTCAAGCCCTAGCACCACCTGATGGAGTGATATAAATAATTATATTCATACTTTTATTCCTACATTTCTATTAAGAGTATATCAGACAGAAATGTATCTAAATACATAATGCACAAACAGAAAAATATCCACCATCCTAAGAAACCCCAAAGACAAAATTGAATTAGAAAACCAAGGAGTATACGAAATCCCTTGCACCGCCTGCCCCACCACATACATTGGACAAACGAACAGAAGAATAAGTGCACGCATTGAAGAACATAAGAACTCTATCAAAAAAGAAGAACTGACCTCTTCCCTGGTCCAACACCTCAAAGCCACAGGACATGAGATTGACTTTAAAAATACCAGAACTATCGCCAAAACCGAACACTTCAACAGCAGAATAATCAGAGAAGCCATAGAGATAGAAAAACGCCCACATAGCATGAATAAACGAGATGACACCTCCCGCCTACCAGCCATTTGGAAACCTGCCCTCATGAACAGATGAGTACCTAACATGAAGAATGACACCAGACCCACACCCATGAGGGCCACACAAGATGCCATCACCACACTTCCATGCAGAAAGCAGACTCACACTCACACAGAAGATGAGACACAACCACGGACCAGAAGCCGCACTGCAGCTGCATCACTACCCATTTCAAACCCCTCCAAGCTATACATGAAGCAAACTGACACCCACCATGAAGATGCAGCACGACTACGAGCTTGAAGCCAAACAGCAGGATCACAGCTCACCAGCTCAAATCCCCCAGCAACTAAGACTAACCCGAGCACAACCAAGCCCCCACCTGAACAGAACACGCCTCCAGCCAATCAGAACATGGCCAACCCCCCAACCAATCAGAACACAGACAAACCCGCTACCAATGAGAACACCCCCCACCCAATCAGAACACAGCCAAGCCCCCACCCAATCAAGTCACAGCCCCACTAGCAGTTAAAAGGAAGAAGCAGCTGCAAGCTCACATCACTCTGCGAAGCACAGAGCCAAAGACAGAAGCCTAAAGATGATGAATGAGACTTCATCGAAATGTTGCCTAGATACTTCCAATCTTATGTGGGAGAAAACCCGAATAACCAAAGATCCACATACTGATACCCGCGAGAAACTCAGAAAACAAAAACATAATTATACCTTTCTCAATGGTATATTTAATAACACCCCAAAAGCAATTGAATCCTACTGTATTTAATTGATTAGTCATCTGTCCTTTAAGTAACAAATACATTGATTAAATGCTTAAAATGCATATTAACAAATTCTCAGTGTTGTATATTTTTTGAACATTCAGTAAAACATAAAATAATTTATAGCAATTACAAAGAATTATTGCTCATAATTTAAGGAAAAGGTTATTTTAATATTTTGTTCATGCTTTCTTAGGATATCATACAACACAAATCATAACTTCATGATTTAGTTTTTAAAACCAATTGTCCTTAGCAATTAAAACTGCTCTATGATTATTAAAATTGGCCTTGATTTGATCAGCAAACAACTTGGCTGCCTTGTGCAAATGTATGAATCTGGTTTTGAAAGAAATGGAAATGGTTTGGCATCTAAAAACAGAGTATTCATGCTGCTTTGTTTCACTAACTCTGGCTTTGACAGTTCCATCAACTGTAACAGGCTTCTGTACATCTCCAGTATTTGAAGAAATAATAGTGTCTCCTCCATGGCAAGAAGTGTCTCACTGAGGCAAATTCAAGGTTTTTTTGCATACTCTTAAAGCCTACTTTACCTTGAAAGGTACCTTAGAATATTTTCTTTGGTTGCATTCTGCAAGCAAAACAAGTTATCTGAAACAGAGGTGGTATTTAGCAGGGTCTGACCAGTTCTAGAGAACTGGTAGCAGAAATTTTGAGTAGTTCAGAGAACCAGCAAATTCCACGTCTGACTGGAGATTTTACAGCATCCTTTCCCTGCCACGCCCACCAAGCTAGTGCTGGGATTCAAATATTTTTACTACCAATTCTGTGGGCATGACTTGGTGGGCCTGGCAGGGGAAGGATCCTGTAAAATCTCCAGTCACAGGTGGTATTTTCCAGTCCTCCGAACTACTCAAAATTTCTGCTACCGGTTCTCCAGAACAGGTCAGAACCTGCTGAATACCAACTCTGCACCAAGCTGCTCCCACAGAACCAGTAGTAAAAAAAAATTGAATCTCACCACTGATCTGAAAGTAGTAGCCACCTACACTGGGACCAGAAAATACCAATAGATATAATTAGGGGTTTTTTTTTTTTTTTTTTTTGGGGGGGGGGGGGGTTCACAAAAACAAAATACAAATAAAACATCTTTTTTGAAAATAGCATGGTCCCAGGTTCTCACTTCTTCATACAGACACAAAACTCAATTTCATGCTGATTTTTATATTCTATTCCATATCTTATTACCATTTTATATTTTCTACATAGTTTTTCCCCTAATTTTCTCAACTTTGTTTTAATTATCTCAATTCAAATCATTATATTTATACTTTTGTCTATCCTGTTACAATTTCACATTATCTTTTCTTATTAAGCAAATTTTCCCCTGTAGTTACCAATTAGAGTATGACACCTTTATATCCTTTAATTTTATCCATTCAAGCTCTTATTTAAGCTTTAAGATTATAGCATTCAATATAATACATAACTTCCAATCGAATTCTGCTTGGTATATTCTTAAAATAGACACTATATTCTTAAAAAGAAAAAATTATATATA
>NW_020769322.1:21030056-21067494 GCF_900518735.1 Pseudonaja textilis | reverse complement strand
GGACAAAGGAACAGTGAAAGTATCCTGGTATTTAACACCTACTAAAGACACATTGTTCCCAGACTGAGTAAGCAGCGAATGGATATTAAAGGGAAAACTTTTTTTCTTTTCACTCTCCTTCCAAACGGAACAGCTCTGACAGAAATCGGAAAACCCGCATTGAAGGTATGCTAAATGCTAAAGACTATGCTAATGCCAAAGGGATATGGATTTCTAAATATTTAAAGAAAAATTTTTCTTTTGCTGTGAGTGGGAAGGGAGAGGAAAAAAATGGAAGTAGAAGTTGAAAATAAGGAGCAGACTGCCTAGAATTTTAAAGAGCCATTTGAACATTAATAAGATTTCAAAAAGACATATTTTAATTGGAATTTTGTGATTTAATAGCAACCCCAGAAAAAGAAATGGAAGAAGGGAAAAAGTGCTAAAAGAAATAGTCTATCTGGATTGTTGGGTGACTTTGGATCTTTTGGGAAATTTTTTTTTCTTTGTTTAAAAACACTCGGGTGGTTGTTTTGGGGAAAAATATTCCTCTTTATAATGGCATCACCCTTGGATGAATCTAAAACTGAATATCCAAAATATAAAAAGGAAGAACAAGACTGGAAAGATACTTTGGGCATTCTTTTTCAATCTCTAGAAATGGCAGTGCGTTCCTATGGAGAATTGATTGCACAGCAGGATAATTGGGACAAAGAAGAAACTATTTTTGATGAACATGTGATCCTATTGGGGGAGAAGAAGAAAGAGGAAAAGGAAAAAGGGATTTTAAAACCTAAAAAAACAACCAAAAAAGATAAAAATGAGTTGAAAGGTGGATATAAGGTTAGAAAACAACAGGAAGGGGGAAAGCAGAAGAAGAAAAGGGAGGTGGAGAGACAAAGGGGTAAAAAGGGTAAGGAAAAGAATAAGCAAGGGAGAAAGGAAGGGGTGAGAAGTCTCAATGATGGGAAGCAAGATTTAAAGAAACAAAATTTATTTAGAGACAATGGGTAAATCTAATTGAAAAAGGGATTCTGTAAGGTACATAAGATTGTGTTATTATAGGCATTTTTAGAATAAAATATTTAAGATATAAATGCGTATTAATAGGTATGATTAAAATGGTTTTGACAGGGGTACTAGCTATATTATATATTTATAAATTTGTTTTTTTGTTATTGTTGTTCTTTCTTTCTTTCTTTTTTCTTTTTCTCTTTATATAATATATTGTGTGACTTTAGGATGTGCTAAACAGAATCCCAATACAAGTTATGTGTGATATTAAGTATTATTAGGTTAGGGGAAAGAGTTAAAGGCGTCATACTCCAATTAGTGTACAGGAGAGGTTTTGTTTAAAGAGAAAAAATGAATGGATAGTTGAGAACAGACAAAGAATGATAAGTATTATGACTTGAACTGAGATAAGTAGAATAAAACTAAGAGAGTTAAAAAAAGGAAGAAGCTATATAGAAAATGGAATATGGTAATAAGATATGGAATGATATATAAAAGGAACATTATTTTTGAAGTGGTGTCTGTACGATGAGTTTTAACCCGGGATCAAGCAACTTTCAGAAAAGATGTTTTATGTTTTTATGTTTTATGTCTTGTTTGTTTTTGTATTGGAAGAGAATAATGAAAATGTATAAGACAGATGGATATAAAAAATGTATACAATCTAAAGTTAAAGAGATATAATTTGAATAAATAGAAGGAAAGGAAGTAATAAAGAGAAGTTCGGGATAAGATATGAAGATGAATAGATAAGGTAAATATATATATTAAATTGTGTTTGTTTGGAAATGTGATAACTTGGAATAATTCTGTCTTTAAATAAGATGTTGTATTGGTTTTTTTAGAAAAAGATTTCTTATGTCATTATATTTTATATTTTGTTTGTTTGTGTATTGTTTTGTAAAATCAATAAAATTTGTTTTAAAAAAAATATGCATTAAAATCTTAACATCTTTAACATTTCTTTTCAATTGAATATCATACTTCCTTGGGAACACTTATAAACTTTCCATAGTTAATTCTTTTTTTTTCCATATTTCTCACTTATATTTTTATAAATCATTACTAATAATTAAAAATGTTCCCTTTTAACTCTCTCAATCATTTTAATTCATTTATTTATTAACAAACATCCCACTGCGTTACAATAAATATTTTATCCATCATCATATTTTCTAAAGTTATTTCTATTTGTAATATAACAAAGCTATCTTATGTACCTTTGCAGAATCCCCTTTACAATTAAATTTTCACCCATTATCTCTAAACACACTTATGGTTACAATCCTTATATCTTTTTCCTGTTTCTCCATTTCTTGTTTCTGTCTTTTACAACTTCTTTTCCTTTCCTTCTTCCCCCTCTTCTTCTCCCTCCTCTTTTTACCCCCTCGTCTCTCTACTTCTAACTCTCTCATCTGTAATCCCCTCTTCTGTTGCTTTCTAATATTTTACTTATCTTTCAAATTGTTCTTCTTCTTTTGGTTTGTTTTTCCTAATCTTAAACCTTTCACTCTCTTTCCTCCCTTTTCTTTTTTCCCCCCACTTAAAATTATTTGATCGTTAAAGATGGCTTCTTCTTTGTCCCAATCTTCATGTTCTGCAAGCGTTTTTTGTTGTTTCTCATAGTTCCAGATCTCCATTTCTAAGAATTGAAACACGAAGCCAAAAGAACTTCTCCCTTCTTGTGCATCTTCTTTCCATTTTTAAAGTTCCGTTTTCAGTTCTTCTAAGAGTGATGTCATTTTAAAAACTTTTAAACAACCACCCAGTTAATTTTAGTCATCTAGATGCAAAAACCAAAAACCACCAAGTAATCCAAATAATCCAAGGCTGTTTTTACTTGCTTCTTTTTTCCATTTTCTCTTCCTGGGGTTCTATTATTTGTTACCAAGTTTCCATTAAAATGTATCATTGAGGAATCTTGTTAAAATTTCACTGTAAGTTCCTTTTAATTACAATTCCATTCCTTAATTCCAGGCAGTCTCCTCCATTTTTCCAGATCCTGCCCTTCTACTCTTTTTTTTTTTCTCCTTTCCAGCTTTTAAAAACTTTTAAATGTCCAGAAATCTTTATTATCCCCTTGACTTTTATTTTCAGCTTAGATGCCTAACAATGTCAAAGTGGAATTTTTTTTTCAGTTTCTTGCTTAAGTCTCTTAGCTGTCAGTATAAGGAAGGGAAGAAAAAAACCTAATCCTTTCCCTTCTCTCTCTTCCTTCGCAGCTTCAAAATCTTCTTTGGGAACAATGTTGTTAAGTTTAAATTCCAGGGTACCTTATTTGTTGCTTTTGCTGTTTGACCCGGTCAACCAAAACTTTCTCTTCTTATCTTCTTCCTGCACATTCTTTCCCAGTCGAGTTCTTCTTTGTGATGGCCATTTCTGACCACCACTACATCCGCCTTCAGGAAAGCAAATAATGGCCAGCTGGGGAGGAGAGATGCGGCTCTTCTCAACCCTGCAGGCAGTCTCTCCCCTCTTCACCACCTCTATGGGGTGGCTTAGCCCCAAAACCAGCCGGCTCGGGGCACTCCAGAGTCAAGCACGGATCAAAGCCTTGGAGAGATGAGGTTTCGGTCTGTCACTGAAGTAGCTCAAACCGGGGTCCATCATAATTAGTTTTGAGCTGTTGTGCAATAAATTACTGATCTCTCAAATCCTTCACCATTTAATTTCTAGGTATAGATTTATTTTGTAGCTAAGACCATAATAAATTAAATACTTGCATTTCAAAAAGTTAGGAGACAATTATATTGACAGTAGGGAAATGACCCTTGATAATGATGGTAAGGAACAAAATGCACATGTTGAGAGTTCCACCTTAATAAGAATAATGCTGGAAGGGACATTGGAGGTCTTCTAGTCAAGCCCTCTGCTCAAGCCGGTGATCCTATAACATTTCAGATAGGTGACTGTCCAATCTTTTCTTAAAAACCTTCAGTGATGAAGCACCCACACTGTTTCATTGGTTAATTATCCTTACTGTTAGGAAGTTTCTACTTAATTCCAGATTGCTTCTCTCCTTGATTAGTTTTCATACATTGTTTCTTATCCAGCCCTCCGGTGCTTTGAAAAATAAATTGACTCTTTGTTGCAACCTCTCAAATACTGGAATACTGCTATCATGCCCCCCACCTAGTTTTTGTTTTCTCTAGACTAGCCAAACCCAAATCCTGCAACTGTTCTTAATATGTTTTGGTCTCCAAGCCTTTAATCATATTAGTTGCTCTTTTTTGAACTTTTTCCAAAGTCTTTACATCTTTTTTGTAATGTGGTGACCAAAACTGAATGCAGTATTCCAGGTGTGGTATTACTAAGATGTTGTTGTTGTTATTTCCTTTGTAATATATAAAATTTCCATGCCCACAATGGCATTGTACTGTCCGGGTACAATCTCTTTTAAGTGTTATTAAGATCTTTATAAAGTGGTACTAATACTTCGTATGATTTTGATTCTATGCCTCTGTCTATACAACCAAGGATTGTAATAGCCTTTTTGGTTGCTGCCACATACTGCTGACTCATGTTTAAGTGATCATCCACTAGGACACCAAGGTCCCTTTTACAGTTACTGTTTTTGACCCAGATTTTGCCAAATCTCTACTTATATTTAGGTTTTTCTTGCCAGGTGTTAAAGCTTGCTTTTCTCCACATTAAATTTCATTTTGTTGGATAGCGCCCATTGTTCAAGTCTGTCAAGATCTTTTTGGATCCTGAGCTTGTCTTCTGTGGTTGGCTATTCCTCCCAACTTTGTGTCATCTGCAAATTTGATGAGTTTCCCTTCTATTCCTACTCAGGGGTGCCAACCTTTTGGACCTCAGGGACCACCAAACTCATAATTTTAAATCCCATGGACCAGAGACCCTGGGAAAAATCCTCCAAAAAGTCACAGAAATATTCCCCTCCCCATTTTCCTACTGGTCAATCATTCTTTATTTGCAATCACAGGATACCATCTCCAATTCCATTCTGGGGGGGGGGGGAGAGAAAGACTTTTGGCTTCATGCAAGGAAAGCAGCAAAAGCTTTTCCCGCAAACTCTGCCAGAAATGAGCCTTTGTGAGACTTAGCATGCCAGAGGAGGATGCCTTACAGGGTCCCAAAGACTCATTTCTGCTGGAGTTTGGGGGAGAGAAAGAAAGACTTTTGCTGCTTTCCTTGCATGCAGCCAAAAGCAGAAGAAAAAAAGAAGTGGAAAGAAGCAGCCCGGTGGCCAGACCAGGCATGTGGGGTGAGTGGGGCAAGTTCCCCCTCTCCACCCTTTCCCCACTCCCCTCACTATCTCATGTTGTTCGCAATGCAAGTGATGCAAGCCTTGTGTTCTCATGGGCCATTTGTGCAGCGCAGCCTTGTGTTCCTGCACAGCCTGGATTATTTGCTTTGGGGGGTGCTTTGGGAGTGACATTTCTCTGCAGACCACCAAAATTTTCTTGTGGACCACCAGTGGTCCCCGGCCCAATGGTTGGCAACCACTGATCTAAGTCATTTATGAAGATATTGAAGAGTACTGGGCATAAGATGGAATCTTGTAGTACCCCACTGGTTACTTTCCTCCATGTAGATGAAGTACCATTAATGACTACTTGTTGAGTATGGTTTGTCAGACAGTTACAGTGGTGATATCTATCCAACATTTTTCTAGCTTACCATGAAGTAGGTTTCAGTCTACTTTGACAAATGCTTTGCTGAAGTCTAAGTATATTATGTCCACAGCATTTCGCTGGTCTGCTAATTTAGACATTTGAAATGAAATAAGATTGGTTTGACATGATCTGTTTTTAACAAACCCATGCTGGCTACTAGTTATTACTTTATTTGTTTTGAAGATGGAAACCACATCAGTTCTTTTCCAATCCTCTGGTAGTTCCCCAGTCTACAATCTATAGATATATTCTTTGATCTCTCTGCTTTGTTAGTTCAATGTTTGACAGTTCAACTCAAATAAATATTGAAGTTCATGGTATGTAAACAATTCAAAATAATATAAAAATCAAAACATTTTGATGTTATTTTGCTGCTGATGTATATGTAGAACAGCATGCCTATGAAAATACAATTTGTGTAAGTTTTTTAAATATAAAGTGATATTCAAATATTACTGAAATCACTGATGATGATGTTAATAATAATTTCAGTTTTTCTCATTTTTATAAAGTATATATATTGCATCTCATTGGTGTTTGTTTCCCTAATATTGCAAACAGTTCATTAACAAATAAGAGTATAGTTTCTATATATTTAAATATTTTCTAACACAATTAACATACATGTTTCAAGAGTATTGATGTCCCATTGTCCCTTAGCTATTGCAAATCTGAGGAAGATGGAGCATTTTACATGATAAGAATAACTATTTCTTTCCACACCATCTAGAACCATCCCCTTCATTAAACCTGGCACAGCCATGGCCAATGTGTTACATGGTGTATGAATTTGACAGCCCTGATCTTGAAAGAGGGAGGGAGAGAGGGAAGGAGGGAGGCGGGAAGGAATATTTTCAATTCTTCTTGTCAGCTTTCCACAAAAAAAACTCAATAGGAAAGCCAACAGTTGCTTCCGAATAACTGGTTTTTGTGGTGAGTGTATTTGTAAATATATCCAAGCACATAAAGATACACACACACACACACACACACACACACACACACACACACTTCTTTCCATACAATGCTTCATCTGATAATGAAGATAAAGTTCATTTATAAAGTTTATTTTTCCATTGTAATTGCACAATAATTCAAATTTTCACTGTGAACTACAGAAAAACATTTGTACTCCATGCAGTTGGAGATTAATTTTCTTGCCTAACAATTTAATTCAAATTTCCAGATTTATTTTTAAATTGTTAGGATACAATAACCTTTATTTCCCAGAGACAGTGGCTACCTTTGTTAGGTTACAAGGGAGTAGAATGTGAATAAAATGAGCCCACTCAAAGTTATTTTCTACCTCTTTTTATGTTCTACGATAATGAGGGATATTTTGTTATGATTCACAGAGCTTACATAAAATTCTCCTTTGGGAGAGCATGTAAACTATTGAGTACTAAATGGCAGTCATCACAGTAAGTCTGGGATTCATATCACTGATAATGACTCAAATGTAAAGCACAAATTGCTCACCAATGTGAGACAGTTTAGCCCTTAACTGGATAGAAGGTGGGGCAAGAGGCTCCAAAGGGAACTCCCCAATTCTTCAAGCTATAAAGGATATGGAAGGACGATTCTGCTTTCAGACTTGCAAAGATCTATTGTTGTAGCTTTATAATAAGGTAGAATTAGATCATTTGACTGTGGTTTTTTTTAAAAAAATACCATATATTTTTTTCAAAAAATATCAAGACAAAAGCATAGAAACTTGTATAGAAACTAAATTCCCAGCGCTGTACATCCTTATAAGGGGTGACTTTAATGTCCAATTGGGAGTCCAAGTTCCCCCATCGATTGAGGCACTCTACTCCCAAGAAACCCTCCAGGCTATAGGACACCTGAATTCATTCTAAGGGTGAATTAACAAATTTTGATGGCATTCAGTCAGCCCAACACAATAAGATAATTCTTAATGGGAGTACCCTAGGTGATCTAGCTGGTGAGTTTACTTTTAGTTCCTCACATGGAAGTAGTGTTATTGATTTTGTGCTAGTATCTCAGCTTCTTAGAAAGGCAGTTCGTGCTTTTTATGTGGACTGCCTTACAGAGAGCGACCACTACCCTCTGGTTACAATCACTGGGCTTTCCTCAAATATACATCCCCTTAGGGGTCCCCAGATATTAGATACCTATGTGGCCTCGTATACAAGGAGGATCAAATGGTCTTCTAATACTGAAAGAAAGTTCCACTCCTTTTTATCATCTCCGGAGTATCTTAGCCTATACAATCAGGCCCTAACAAGTAGTGGCCCAGGGACACTAATTAATAGTGTTCAAAGGGAGCTAGGAACCATCCGTAGGCCGAGTGGTCCATATCATTCAAGAAGTAATTCTTGGTTTGATGAAGCTGATGAATCATGATGCTCAGGAACCAGATTAATCAGGTTTACCTGCTCTATCGTAATCGAGGGGATAAATGCCCACCTGAGGACTACTATCACTTGAAGCAGGAGTATAAAGGACTAATTGCTAAGAAAAAGAAAGCTAAAGAGAGAGAGAAGTGGTACCTACTTCTCCTCTTCATCCAGCAAAAGAACACTTGCTTATTTTGGCAAATTGTTGCCAGCTCCTTGCTGGGTATCAAGAACTCCCTCTCTGCTGTATTTCCAACAGAGTTTGGGAAAACCATTTCTTGGCAATTTTCCAGGCGTCAACAAGGCTTGGGCCACAGCTACCTCCTGCAGTTCTTGACTGGCAACCCATGACTCATGCTAAGATTACTGAGCTTATCTCCGAACTCAAGTCAGGCAAAGCCCCTGGCCCTGATGCTATACCCCCTAACCTGCTAAAATCGAATTACTCTTCGCGCATATCAATACCTCTGGCAGGATCCCTACCTCCTGGAGCTTAGCAATTATCATTCATTTTTAAATGAGGAAATAGGAACAATCCAGCTGACTATTGACCCATAAGCCTGCTCTCCATCATTGGGAAACTGTATGCTAAATATCTCCAATGTAGACTCCTCACCTGGGTTGAGAAGTCCAATATTATTGGTGCTGAACAGATTGGGTGTAAGGTGGGCTGTACCACACTGGACCACTGCTTTGTCTTAGCGCACCTGGTCGATCATATACTACCATACCAGGTGGCAAACTTTTTACTGCTTTTATCGACCTAAAGTCAGCGTTTGACTCAGTCCCTAGGGGTCTGTTGTGGTCAAAACTGCTCAAAATTTCAATCGATAGACGTCTTCTGTTCCTAATTAGATCCTTGTACAGCCAGACCTCTAGTCAGGTCAGGTGTGGTCTGCAGGGAGAACTTTCAAATCCTATCCCAATTAAGAATGGAGTAAGGCAGGGTTGTGTTCTGGCTCCTCTTTTCTTTAATTTATTCTTATCTGACTTGGCCTTTCACATTGGACATATTGAGTCTCACTCCCCAAAGTTGTCAACTACGAAGATCCCACTTCTCCTTTATGCTGACGATGCATCCCTCCTTTCATTGTCAAGGCCAGGTCTGAAAAGATTACTTTCTGCATTCGGGTCCTACTGTGCTGAGAGCCACTTGTCTATTAATTATGACAAATCCAAAGTATTGGTGTTCTCTAGAGCCTGGAAATTGTGTAACTGGGCTATCAATGGTAATGCTGTTAAGCAGGTTTTCCATTTTAAGTATTTAGCTATTCAATTTCAGAACACCGGTGCTTGGACTAGACATCGAACGCAGGTGCTGAACTCGGCCTCCTATAGTCACCAGCAGATTTTAAGGTTTTTTTTATACACAAGGAGGCCAGTTTATTCCTTCTGCTCTGCGTATTTACAAAGCCAAAACTTTGGCTCAAACTCTTTATGGAATTCCCATATGGATACTGGGCTTCAAGGATTGTATTGAAAGAACCCAGGCTGTCTTTTTAAGAAAATGTCTGGGTCTTCCTCCTTGTGTTGGTTTTGCTCTGATGTACCTGGAACTGGGGGCTCAATCAGTCGAATGTATGGTGTGGATTAACACCTTTAAATGGTAGCTTAGGGTGCTCTTTCTGGCAGTTCCTGGTAACTACCTCTCCCTGGCGTTTGCTGAGTCTCATATTTCTCATTGGGAGAAGGAGCTGATGAAGAAATTACACCTGCTAGGTTTTACAGGGGATGCCCTGGGAGATTATGGCCTTAAGGACGCCCAATTTAGGGTAGTCCAACGGCTTGTGGACATTGACTTGCAATATCTACGAGCCACAAAACTTGCTCCCCTCTGATCTTCAGCCAATTTAACAATTACAGACTGAGGATGGCTTCTTATTTTTACACTCTAACCATTCCCAAATATAGAAGAGCTTTCTCCCTAGCTCGCTTTAGTGTTCTGCCCTCAGCACTACTGGATGGGCAATTTAAGAGGCTCCCAATTAATGAGTGGCTATGCCCCTGTGACAGAGCTGAGGTTGAAACTGTGGGGCATGTCCTTTTATATTGCTCTATGTATAATGCAGGCAGATCTAAGTTACTGTCTCTCCTTGAAACAGACCCTTTTAGACCCAATGTTAGTAATTTGTTCTTATATTATCTAGGGGTTGACTCCTCATATATCACTTCTTTGATTTCCAATTTTTTTAAAGAGCTGTAACCATCAGAGGAGAACGCTGTAATTCCCATTAGTCAAGTTTTTGGTGACCAATTGTTCATGATTAATTTTCCCATGCTCTTCTTTTGTTGTACTTGTGTTTTGGTCTGTGACCGCAAATAAAGTATTATTATTATTATAAGGTAGAATTAGATCATTTGACTGTGTTTTTTTAAAAATACCATTTATTTTTTCAAAAAACATCAAGACAAAAGCATTTTTCGATGGGAAAAATTAATTTCAGAATCTTATTTAAAATGTATCTGGACCTTAGTTCATTTTAACTTTCTCAAATCAAAACTTTAATCACTCTTTTGCTGTTTATTCCAATGTTTTTTTTTTAGTTCTTAAACTTGTAATTAAACTTTCTTTCTCTAAGGATTGCAGGAATCTCACCCAGTGCTGTCAAACCTGAAGATCCAAAGATTTCTAAAATCTGAACAGCAGTTAACTAGCAATTTCCAAATGTGATTAGAACAGGAATTATGAACACTTAGTGTCCTTTCAAAGGGACCAACCACAATTTGAGCAAAATAGCTATTTCCTCATCTAAATCCTCTGGAGACTGCTATCTTACAGTCTTCTCATAAAGAGCACATGTCTGGGTGTTCCAATGGAGAAGTCTAATTGCTGGCTCTTAATTGTGATTCCTTTCACAGTGCATCTTCAGTCTGCCTGTCTGGAAATGGGTCATTTCTAGAGGTTTATCTATCTTTCAGGGGTAGTTTAACACATTTTATTACACATTGCTGAGAATTGGAATAGATGGTCATTGTGTTCCTTTTCAATTCCATTGTCTATGAGCTAGATTAACAATTTGTTTTTATTGGTAGTTTTGACCTTTTATGCTTTCTCTCATGAGATAAGGCATTCAAAAATATTTTTCTGTATGTTTGTATGTGTATGTAAAAAATGGCTTCTGACATTTTGGACCCTCAGCCCAGCAACTGTGGCAATGACAAGCGATTGGGGCATTTGAATGACACTACAATTTTTGAAGGTCTGTGAGTTATTTAAAAAATCCTCAGTTAATTCTCTTCATTATTAACTTTGTCTTTCAGTTGCACCATTATTTTTGTTGGACTCAATGGCACCCATTGAAAGGTATTTTAAATTCACTCTGTAAAAATTAATATTAACAAAGCAAGCAATAAAAGCAAAGTTGTCCTGCTTTACATAAATATTTTAGCTTATTAAACCAAGCAAAAATGTTTTGCCAGAATATCTTCATGTGGGTTCTGTTTATACAGCCAACTTATTAAAATTCTTAATTTCCAAACGGCACATTGAACAAAGTGGTAAAGAAGAAAATAAGCTAATAATTTGCTTTAAAAAATACAAATAAAAGAATTAAGTACAAGACTCTTGTATTCATATTATAATGTCTAAACTTAAATAAGTTTTTGCTTAGACATGCAATACAGGATGACACATATACAAAATACATCAATATGTAATGTATACAGAACAGATGTCAACTGATATATTTTTAAATGATATAAATTTGATTCTTCATATAATGTCAATGTCTGGTAAGTCAAATGGATTTGTTATCATTCCAATTTTCTTGCCATATGTATTATCAGTATGTCTAAAGATTTTACTTCTGTTCCAAAATGATAATAAGTTTGTGATTTTTGAGTATATCTGCTACAAAAACATATTTGAATTGGTCTTTTTTTAATTAAAAAATGGTGTTGGGATCAAATTTCAATCTCTGTTCCCAGTTATACAATGGGATAAAAGATGCCTGACATAATCCATTATTGTGTAATGATAGCTGCTTTTCAATTGGTGAATTTAATGTCTTATTATCTATTATTTTTGTTATATAACTTGCAAGATCTAATTCTGTCATTTATAATCTCTTATGGATGGTTATTGTACAACAATTATTTTTTTGTGATTTAAGACCTGAAGATTTTTATATTTGGGTTACAGCCTGCAACTCAGTAGCACAATACTTCTTTTTAATTTTTTAAAGAATCTTCATTTAAAAGGTGAAGAATAATTATTGACCTAAACTTTAGAAAACAACTACCAATACAAAGAGGCACTATAATGATATAATTATTTGACTTTGGATGAATAAACCTGAATAATAGATAAAATTTAATAGAAGATTCCATTCTGTACATATATGGTTAAAATTACTACTACTATTACAGGTACTACTTCTACTACTATTAGTAAGCAGAATAGATTTTTCATTCTGTAAGCTTATACATAATCTTCAACTTTAAGAAAAAAATAATATAAATATTTTTATTTCAAAACAGGTTTTTCTTTAACTGTTGCTATACTTCGGAATATTTTCAAAGTTTAGAAGAAAGTAATTGAGTTGAACGTGAAGAATTATAAAGTATGGCAAAAGGATAATCAAATATGTACATTTTGTACATTATTGGAAGACTTGCTGACTGGTTGTTAGAAATGTAAAAAAAGAGAGCATGCATTCATAATAAAGGCACATATAATGAGGAAATGAAACAAAATCGATCAATTGTATTGTACAGTACAGTATTAGCCTAATAAAGTCCTAAGGGAAATTCTGAAAATGTATCTTCTGATTTATATATCAAATATTTAACCCCTTCTTCAGTGATAGCATATAAAATATTTGATAAATTTAATGTTGTGAACATGTTATTTTGAGAAGGTACTAAAGATTATTTAAATCAAACTGAAATCAAATTGATTATTTTATTTAATTTTATATATTTTGCCTATTATTTGCCGTTTATCTTGCCATGGGTTTACTCCAGGTGGCTTACAATAATAAAAAAAGGGAGGGGGGAATGAAAAGGCATGTAAACAAAAGTAAAATAATAGAACAATAAAGTAAACAATGATAAAGGAACACAATGAGAATAGATACATCAATATGATGACTAAAAAGATGGATAGGTGGAAAGCAGAGAGTAGAGAGCAAGGGCAAGGGGGAGTGTAATCTGCCTTCACCTTACAGCCAACTCCAACTGGAACTCCCACATTTGGTCCCCAGGCCAACTGGCAGAGTGAGGTCTTCGGGTTCTTGTGGGAGGATAGGTGGCTGGGAGCTGATCTCTCCTTTGAGGGCAAGATGCTCTAAATGGTGGACATTGCAGCAGAGAAAGCTCTGCTTCAGTGATGCTTTAAGGATACAAATTAAAGGAGTCAGCTTTTCTATTAGGTTTTTGCTGCCAGTACTATGACTGATGTTTATTGTTTTAAGGTTAACAACATCTATAGTTCTAAAATTGATTGATTGTTGGTAAATTAATGCTTTCTCTTCGGTGACACCTTTCCATGGAAGGTGAACATTTTCTGAACAGGAAAACTACTCACATGAAGGCATTTTTTGAGAATAATTTCTGCCTGGGAAGGTTGCTATTTCTGACTGCCATTTGTGATCTTCTGACAATAAATTCCATGTATAATATATATGTGTGTGTGTGTGTGTGTACACCTAAATGTCAATGGCATTTCCTATCAGTCAGAGCTGGGATAGGAAAAAAGGGGAAAGGATGTAAACAACTGAGTCACCTTGACAGAAAAGAGCAGAACCTTATAATCTTTTTCTCAGCAATTGGCTTTGTCCTTTTAGGCCAGAACAAGAAAGCTAATGGCTATGCAAGGAGATCACTGCTTCTATTATTTGCTCACCAATTTAGTGTTGAAGTAATAGAAGAAGGAATGAAGATAACAGGGACAAAAATGGCTATGGTGATTTGGAATAAGAGAGCTTTTATCAGAGAGAGGAAAATGAAAATTCAATTATGTTCTAAAATATAGGCACTACATTCCCATGCTGGGTTAAGGGCTAAAATTAGGCTCTTATTGCTTCTTTTAGAACTAATTCACTCAATTGTATATATATATTCTAAAAACTGGAATTATAACACTGCAACATTTGCAAAAAAACAGAAAAAAATGGGTGAAAATTTAATTGTATAAGTCAGACATGGTTCTCCGAATGTTAAATCTGCCATTATAGATTGCCTACCAGAATTGATTTACTACCAGAATTGGGACAAGAATTATCACCCATTGAATGAAGCAGCTGATAAACAGGATGCTACATAACTGCTTTGCTCAATGACCACAATCCTAGCATTCCTAGTTGCAATTTCCTGGTTCACTTGGGGCTAAAGGTCACTGATGGGTATTCCTTTCAGTTTCAAAATCTGCTGAAAATAGTCTGTCCCAAAATCCAAGCAGGATTAGAGTTATTAGTTGGACAATGCAGGGACATTGTGGAAACCCAATAAACATAACTTTTTTGAAAACATCCAGATGGATATCTCCATATTATTGCCAGGACAATACTTCATAATTTAAAAGTAATAATATATTATTTTTATTACCTTATAAGTCATCAAATGTGACAAACATACTTAATATTGTTTCTTCATCCTATTTTCCCCTATAATGTTAAGTAAGAATGACTGGCCCAAGATTACCCAGCCAGCTGCCACGTGTAAGGTGGGACTAGAACTCACAGACTCCTGGTTTGTAGGCCAGCACCTTAATCATTACTCCAAACTGGGCTTTATGATTTTATTACATATAATTATATAATTTATTTATTATCTGGGTTTCTTGTGGTCAACCCAGATATCAATCATGATATCAATGAAGATATAACATTTAGTAGAATAAGATTTCATTGTGTGGCTCTTCTTCACCAAGAGGACAAAGACACATTTTCCCTATACACAGGCTAATGATTCTTTAATAATGCCTTTCATTATTTTTGTACGTGTAGAATTATTTCCCAATAATTATGTAGATAGATGGCTATAACATGAATACAGGCTAATATTTGATGTTTACAAAGAACAAGTAACCTGAGAGAAAGAATCTAGAGTCATATATCTGAGTCCAGTCTTCTAAGTATAGAAAGAGAGAAGGGCCAATTTGAGAGTCTTCAACATGGTTGTAATCTGGAGTCTTAGCCAACAGTTTCCAAACCATTTTTACCACCCCAAAATATGTTACAATTATTTAGCAAATATTTTTCTATTGGATTGTTAATTATTGTCATTTAATGAAGTAGCTTTATTAAGTATTATTTAATACTTCATTATTTGTAGTTCAGATTAGGGTATGTCCTATCTTCAAGATAGGTAACGTTAGTTGATCAAGTCAGTATGCATCAAATGATACCAAGAAATCTCTACAGTTTGGTTAGCTGGTCTTTCTTCCTCCATAACTCAATCTATGTAATCATGCCAATGACAGATGGCTCATGGTATTTTTGAGATAAAATGTTCATAAACAGTTCTTTATCAATAGATGAGAACTTGGAAAATGATGTGATTCCATTTTCATTAGTTTGCCATATGTTGATACTGGAAAGACACATGGCAATTCACTGTAGTTAAGGCAGACAGCATGGCAAGAGTTTGCAATGACAAATGATAAAACTCACTGTATATATGCACTGCTACTAATAGTAATTATCCATTTCATTCATTCAATGGAATCCATAGAATTTGGCAGGTATGAGCAAGTCTTGCCATTTCTTTTCACATTTAACACATACCATTATTAGAGTTTGATTAAAAATGATTGCCATTTAACTGTCATAAAAATGACTGACTACTTAGATAGTAAGAAGAGTCATATACATTTGTATTGATTTTATCTCAAAGTATTCTGGTTATACAATCCGAGGTTATATTTTAACACAGAATACACAGCAAATCTTTTGTTTTTGAGAAAGGCCTTCATTATAAACAACATCTTTCATTTACACAATCATCATGGTTTTGCTTATTATTTGCTTAAATTCCTTGTGTAAGACTTTCAAAACTATGTTTAGTATCAATTTAACAGAATCATTGTAAGAAGATGAGAAGCGACGGGAGGAAATAATCTTTTTCTGAATTCATAATGGATAGAAATTTATCCAAATTGATTTTCTTATTGCAGAAAGTTAAACTGATGTACATGACAATCTAAAAGTAATTTTGTAGTCTAAAAAAGTATATTTAATTCTTTGCTCAGCAAAGTAGTGTTTGAAGTTTCTAAATTAAACTCTTTTTTGAAAAATATGACTTAAAACTCTTTTTAAAGAGAGGTGTAATGTTGATTTTTTTCCCCTCATCTTATTTTCTATTTGTTGACTTTTAGAAGCAATTTTTAATTTTTGCTATATAAAAGTGTCTAGACTTTATTTTTAAGTAACTTAAAATTAATAAATAAATAATGTTAAGAGTTAAAGTCAGATTGGAATCCAAAATGGATATAAAGTGCCAAGCATTTTGCTATTTGTTTTTGCAGAAAATGCACCATGAATTTTTAAAACATTCATGTCTAAATAATGGAAAGAAAAAAGTTTGTGACAATTATAGCCAATGTTTTTTAAAAAACTAAAAAGAAATATTGTCTAGGCTTATCTAGAGAATAATATTTTCTAGGCTTATGAAAATCGGGCACTAGGCATGTTGCAGATGACATCTGGAATCACTAACTTACCTATACTCTAAAATTCACTTTGACTGTGAGTGGGAGGGATATGGAAGTTCTACTGGCTTAGACCTTTTTTCAAAATGAATGCCCTGGGGCTGTATTGCTTCCGTGCCTTAATTTGAGAAATGGTGGCATGCAGACTAAGCCCAAATTTCTAGGCTTGTTGAGTATAGAACTCCCACTATAACCCTGATTCAAATGGGGTAGCAACAGGAAGGGAAGAAAGGATAAAAAGTTCCTCCAACATAGGACCCGCACCCAACTTTTCAACTTTCTGAAGACTTGGTTCTGGCAGCTAGTCTGGGGTCCCAAGGGTTAATGGATTAGACAGGCCCCACCATCTTGGTGGAAAGAGCTGGATGGAAAGGAACCACTGTGACTTAACCCTAGCAAGTTGCAATGGTTGTGGACTTTTGCCCCTGCCCTTTGGTCAAAAGGGCAGTTCACAACTTTGAGTCCCTCACGCAATCTGGTGCACAATTGAGAATCCTCTTGGATTCATGGCTTCTGCTCAAAGAGCATGTGACAGGTATGGATGCATCTATTACTGAAATAGGAAGTATTCTAAGAGTACTTACTAATAGCCACCTATGCCTTAGTCACCTGCAGTTTGGATTACTGCACTGTGCTCTATATGGGATGCCCGAGAAAACAATCTAGAAGTTTAAACAGTGTACAACAGTGGCATATGCACTTTTGGGTGTCCCATTAGTAATATCACTGCTGCTTAAACTGCACTGTCTTCCAGTTGTTTTCTGACTGCAATATAAGGTGCTAGATATCAACTTAAAAATGCAACATGGGCCAGGATCAGGTTTTTTTGTGAGACTATCCCTCTCTGAGGGTATCTGTTCATCCTACTAGCTTAGATAAGATAGCCATCTCGCCTAAATATTCTCAGGAACTCAGAGATACACCCTTCAGTGACCTTTCCAGTGCTTTGGAATAGCCATCCACCTAGCATACAAGCAATCCCTACACTTTTAGCTTAGAAGTCATGGCTTTTCCCCTAAGCATTGGGCTAGGATGGAGACTGAGCTGCCGAATGATTGGTCTGGTGTACTAGGGAATAGTACTTTAAAGAAATGTTATAAGCTTCCTGAAGTCATTATATGATATAGGCAGCCATATAAGTTCTG
Organism: Pseudonaja textilis; assembly: GCF_900518735.1. Next base: position 21,049,706 of record NW_020769322.1, on the reverse strand, counting down.
TAATTAAGTGAGTACATGAATAATTTTTAAAGAAGTTTTATTCAGGTCTGTATTGTTCTTACATGTTTTAAATTCAGGTCCATATTGTTATATGCTTAAAATCCAATGATTTATTGCTATGGCAATATAGCATTGAGAGTCAGGATAAGGGAGCAGCATTAAACATTGATTTTGTCTGTTTCTCACAATTACAGCAATAGCTCTGCTAAATCATTTTTGCTGATAGCCTGTTGAAGATTGAGAGTTCTAAGTATTGACTTGAGAGGTTTCATTTATGGCAGTGGTCTAATGGTTATATAGGGAGCAGTTTGATGAGGATTTTGAATCCTGAAAACTTGAAGTTTCAAACAGATGAAGAATTTGGTGAGAATTTGGTTTGTTTGCTGCCTATCATTGACTGAGAAGCATTTCGGCTTCACATTTCTGGAATAAGTCTTTCTCTATTCTTTTTTAAACTCAGGAGAGATATTTATGTGTGATATGTGTCCTAAATACTTAAGACTTTTAAAGAACATTTTCTGTTTCATAACATAATTACACTGTGGTTGTTGTTTTGTTTGATTGGCTTTTAATGTTATGGTTTATCTTAAATTGGAATTTTCCAATGGAATGGAATGGAATTTTCAAGCATGTTAAAGATAATGTGATAGAAATCTCTAGATCTTTTTAGGAATTTCTTTAAAAGAAAACATGAAGCCAAAATAATATTCCTTTTATGACAAAGCTTAGCTAAAAGAAGTTACTAAATGAATATAATAATAAGATGTATAGAAATGAAAAACTCCAATACAAGAGGCAGACTTTTAAACTGTTGAGCTAATTTATCAATTAATAAATTGTAAATTTATATTTAATGTATTTCAGAGGCTAAAAATAAAAAAATATAAAATGTGCTGTTACAGTAGGTACAGTACAGTAAAAAAAGAACTAAAATAATGTTGATGATTTCTTAATGACTCTTAGCAGAATGCTTGCCAGCTGCAAAGTCTTGCAGATGTAAACTGCCTTATTTTTTCTATCCTTTAGTCACTTTAGTCAGAAATTTTATAAAAGTTACTGGAATAGTAAAGGTCTGGATTCAGAGATTATCTTCTTTACATTAACTTTCAAAAAGTATAAAAAGAAGCTAAGTATGGCATGGGAGACAGTAAACTTTTCAAATGATAGGCACATCATACTATACAGAGAATAATCCATGTCCTGTCAACTAAAGAGAAAGTGAATCTAGGAATAAGGACTAGAATAGAGATAGTGCTTAAACTAAAGAATAGTAATTCTGAAGCAGAGAAGCAAATAAGTATCCAGCCAACCACTATTTAATCAAGTTGTATATTAATTGATCGTCATTGACTTACTTTACTAGAAGTATAAATAATTAGACTTCAAGTTAGCTGTGAATATATTCTAATCTAATCGATCTTTAGAAATTTGCATTACTTTAGATGCATAACTCTCTTAGATAAAATATAACCAGCTTTAGAGACTGGATTTAATTTTAGTAATTGTTTTTATTCTCAGGAGTGAAGCAAACTTGTGGAATTGCCTCAAACCATAAAAGGTCTATAGTTGCTAAAATAATCTTTAGTGAAGTTATGATCTTCAACTTAAATAGTAAATGCATATAAATTAAATATTCCAATAACCATGAAAGCCTCCAAAATAATTTCTGTCTTTTTAAAATCAACAGATTTGACAAGATCCTGACCTAACCATTGCCCTTCCCTAATTAAAAGAAAGCTGACTGTTAGCATTTCTAGTTAATGCCATTTTCACCTGGGCTCCTTTCTTGCTTAATTAATAGGGATGATGTGTAAAACATTAATCATTCGTTGTTCAGAAACAGCTAATTTTAAGTAGTACACATTCACACCAAGACACAAACATTCTTAGCAGAACTGTTCTGGGGAAGCAGGAAAAAAAATCAAAGACATATCTATGAGAAACTAGGGAAAGGACAACACTGAAAAACTTGGGACCAGAAGAGACATTTCATGTGGGAAGGAAGGAGAAAGAAGAGCAAAATGTTGGTTAAGGTACATAAATTAAAATGCTGTTTGAAGAACATGCCAGTGGAGAGTCATGGAAAAGAATTAGTAAGATTCCTAATTCCCCATGGGAGCTCTCTATGGGAGAGTTCTTATAGCAAAGAAGAAGAAAAAAGATGATCAATATTGATTATCCAAGGTCAATTGCATTATCCACGGTCAACATTATTACTCTTACTATTATTTGTTGCACTATTAATTAAAATAATACAGAAGTATATATACACTTTGAAACTTCATGAAGTAGTCAATGTGCTAATGAGTTTGAGGACCCTGGACTGAAATGGAGCAGATAGGCCAGACTACGAAACAGATAGATCAGCCAGCAATTCACCATCAAATCACAACCTTTACCAGGTTGTTGTTTTTTTCAACAGAAGCCAACTGAACTGACTGAGTTGCCATCTCTAGAGCCAACTGGTACATATTGGCTCTTTGCCACACAGATATGATGAGAATCCAAGGAAATTCATTATCCAAATAAATCTCCATTAACTGAGCTTGTAAAATATTTATTCTATACCGAAAGACTGTGATAATTGCAAAATGGACAAACTCACTTCTACCTCAGACAAGTTGTCCTGATTTGGACAACTACATTAAGTCCATGAATGTAGTGAAACTACATTAAGTCCAGGGCATTGTTAAAAATTCCAGAAGTAGAAGAGAAGTTATCAGAGGCCTATAGTGCTTCAAACCTATCTGATTTGATTTGTTTGTTTAAAGCAGGTTGCCATTTTGATTTGGGAATCTGCTTCCATAGAATAATTTAATCATTCAATCTTATTCACTTGAAGCTTCACAATGGCTTTATATGCACAGTCCTTAGTAGCTTTTCAAATGAACATCTCAACAGAGTAGGAAATTGTTCAGAAATTTGAGAGTTATAATTTACTGCATAGACCAGGGGTCATCAACCTTTTGGACCTCAGGGACCACCAAACTCATAATTTTAAATCCTGAGGATCACTACTATGAATTTTGACTGCTGATGTTGATGGGAAAGTAGATCCCATATTCTAGTAGTAGTCACAGGACTGGCCCTTTGGTTACCCCACAACAGCTACTCATCCACCCAGGTACACCGGCCTGCCATGGACTGGATGAGCTGCTCCAGGATGACCAAAGGGCCAGTCTTGTAACTACTGCAGCTCTGGAATATGGGATCAACTTTCCCACCATCAGCAAGCCACCCCGGGGCCGATTTCCCTCCCCCACCAATGGCTTTACTCAAGATAAAGTTTGCACTCAGCTGAAGAGTAGGGGCCAGCAGGTGGGTGGGCCATGTGGGTGGCACAGCCTTGTGTTCCCACGCAGCCTGGATTAATTGCTTTGGGAGTGCTTTGGGGGAAACATTTTTCTGTGGACCACCAAAATTTTCTTGCGGACCACCAGTGGTCCCTGGCCCACTGGTTGGTGACCACTGGCATAGACTGCAATATTTGTTTAAACAGATAATATTTTTACACTAAAATTTTGGCGATTAATACCTATTTACAGTTGGATTGGGCACACAAGGAATTTGTCTCCAGTGGATAAGCTATCAGTATACCTACAAACAACCAAGTAATATAATCATAAGATACCAGTAATAGAAGGTAAAGTGAAAGATGACAAGGATAATAGTAATACAGTAATACATGGATAAATATCTTTAGACATAAAATTATGCTATGGGAATTAGGTGATAAACAGAGTGATGGCATGAGAAAAAAAAATGTCCCTGTGTTTAGTTGTTTTGGCATGCAATGCCCTCTAGCAGCATCATGAGGAGAGGAGTTGAAACAATTTATGTCCAGGATGTGAGGGATATTTCTTCAGCCCTCTGTTTGATTTGTGCAATATATAACTCTACAACGGAAAGCAGGCTGGTTGCAATTAGTTTTTCTGCAGTCTTAACTATTGAAGTCTGTTGAAGTCTGTACCTGTCCTGCTTGGTTTCTGTAATAGTTGCTGAATAAACATTTATAAAATATTTCTTTTGTCTATTAGCCAAAATTGAGGTATATAGGTAATTTTTTTAAAAAATACTTTCGATCTAAAATTTCAGACTGTGATATCACAGCACAAATTTATTAAAAATATTCTTTACTGTCTTAAAAAAATCTTCACTCTTTCAAAAAGAAAATATATATTTTTCATTTAACTATTTTAAGGACTTTAGTAATCAGCATTTTGTGTGGCAAGCAAAATAAACCAAAATTCTCAAACCTTTCTAAATATAATCCCTGAAATAATGAAAACCATCAAAAAGAAGCACTTCTCTTTCCTCCTTCTCCTCCTCCTCCTCCTCCTCCATATCTGAAGAAAGTATCTCATCAACTGAAGAAGAACTGATAATGCAAAGTGTACTGGAAATGAGAAAAGTCAGTTCTATTGTCCATAAATTTAGACTGCATCACAGATGCCAATATGATAAAATATTCTGCCTCCCTATTGCTTAACTCGTCAGTTGATTGATCAGCTGATCAGTTGACCTTAATTTCCATCATTTGTTCATGCGGAATGGCAGTCCAGAGGGCAAATGGAATCATTTCAGTTTTCCTCCTTAAATTCAAAGGATGAAAAAGCTGCCCTCACCCTTCTCCTCACCTCCCTCACCCCCCACAACATAAATAACTATGGCAGAAACAAGCTGCAACTCTAGAAACCAGAGACCTCAGATACTATAGTTCCAATCACTAGTTGATTGAATCTTATCTCATTGCTATCTTTAAAAAATGCTAACAGAGTAGATATATATCTGTGGCAAACTTTGTACTTTTACCCTAAAAATGACTACCGAAACATTTTTTTTCCTGAAAAAAAGATATCAGAATTAAATCATAGCACCTAGATATTATGCAAATGTATTTAATTTTTCTTGAAATATTTCATATTTCCATCATAGATTTTATACATCTTTCAACTGAAATCATGATTTGGATTAAATTATACATATCTCTTGTCTTTCAACATTTTAGTCTACAGTGCAAACCAAAAGCTGCAGTGGCTGATTTGTTTTCCTTAAGACATTAATCACCTCTCTTTGGCACTAATTGGTACCCTTGTTAGTAGGCTCAGCAGTGATGCCAAAAATTAAATGGAGATGGGAATAGTGCTAGAGTTTAGCAAATTTCACTATGAATAATTTAACAAGTTAATTGAGCTTCCTCTTCTGCTAAAGGAAGCTGATTGTAATTTTCTCAAACCTGTCCTTATTCAGATTTATTCACCTCCTTTAAATAGTCCATAGTGGAAAAAAAAAAATCTAAACTCTACTTTCTGGTAACTGTCTTGATGTTCTGGTAACTGTCTTGATGTTTAAAAACAATTATGGCATACAGCTTCTCTCATCCAGATTTGTAGAGAATATAAAAGGAAAATGTGTTGAACTGCAAAATATGTATATATAAATGTTTTATGGGAGACTAGCTCTCTTTGTGACCATACTATTGCCATCAATACCCACAAGTGATTTCAGGAATATAGATTCCTAAGCAATATTTTGATGTATGAGTTTATGCCCAGAAATTTCTGCATGTCCAATCAGGCTACAATACAACATCCTAACATTGCTGTTTGGCCCAAGAAGACACAATAATTAACCCAATAATGATTATAATCTTTAGTATTGACTTCTTGTTTGGGGAGTGGGGTGACTGACTGGATTCATTGTTTTTGATAGACGCACTACTTTATTGTTTTTGAATACATTGTTTCAATTACTATGGTTGGTCACAGAGTCAGCCAGATATTTAAACTGGTTATAGCATTTTTGTTGAAAAGCCTGGGACAGTAAAATGCTATTGTTTAATAATACTAAAGATTATTGGACTTCTGGTTTGCAGGGCTTTGGCGACAGGCAGGAATCCGCAATCGTGTGCAGTTTCTGCCTGGGCTCGCCGCTGGAGCGCCCCGAGCCAGTTGGCTTCAGGGCTAAGCCACCCTGTAGAGGTGGTGAAGAAGGGGGAGATCACAGCACGGTTGAGGAGAGCCGCATCTCTCCTCCTCAGCTGGTCAAACTCCCTTTCCCAAAGGCGGTAGGAGCAGCAGTCAGAAATGGCTGCCTCAAAGAAGCACTCAACTGGAAAAGAAAGTGCAGGAGGAAGATAAGAAGTGAAAGTTTTGGCTGACTGGGTTAAAAAGCAACAACTAAGGTACCCTGGAATTTAATTTTTATAAAAGATTACATCGTTCCCAAAGAAGAGTCAGAAGCAGCGAATGAAAGTGAAAAGCAAAAGTTTTTTTTTCTTCTCTCTCCTTCCATTGACAACGAAGAGAGCTGAATAGGAAATCAGAAAAATCTGCTTTGGCACTAATAGGCAATTAAGCTGAAAATATAATTAAATGCCAAAGGGACAATAAAGATTTCTGAACACTAAAAAAATTTTTTTCTATAAGCAGGAAGGGAGAGGAAAAGAATAAGGGCAGGATCTGGGAGGAGGCTGCCTGGACTTCAAAAGAATCTAAAGTAAAATCTCAATAAGACTTCTAAAAGATACATTTAAACTGGAACTTTGTAACTAATAGTAACCCCAGGAAGAGAAAGTGAAAAAAGAAGAAAGTGTAAAAAGAAACAGCTTGTGTGTATTTGGACTGCTTGATGACTTTTGGATATTATATATGAATGACTAAAAATAATTGGGTGGTTGTTTAAATTTTTTTACAATGGCATTACTCCTGGATGAACTGAAAATGGAATTTAAAAAATATAAAGAAGAGGCACAAGAAGGGAAGGGCTCTTTTGGCTCCGTTTTTCAATTCTTAGAAATGGCAATCTGTGCCTATGAGAAACTACAAGAAAAGACTGCAACAAGAAGATGGGGACAAAGAAGAAGCCATCTTCAATGAACAAGTAACTCTATTTGGGGAAGAACGGGGAAAGAGGGGAAAGAGAATGGAGAATTTAAGACTTAAAAAAACAGCCAAAAAAGGGAAAAATAATTTGAAAAGTGGATATAATGTTAGAAAGCAACAGAAAAGGGGAATACAGAAGAGGAAAATGGAGGTGAAGAGACAGGTGGGTAAAAGGGGGAGAGAGAAGAAGCGAGGGAAGAAGGAAAGGAAGAGAAGTTACAAGGGTTTGGAGCAAGATGTAAAGAAACAGAATTTATTCAGAGATAATGGGTGAAAATTTAATTGAAAAAGGGATTCTGTGAAGGTATATAAGATTGTGTTGTTATATTTGTAATAGAAACAATGTTAGAAAATTGGAAACAACATATGATTAAAATGAGGGATAAAATACTCAGTGTAATTTTGTGAAACTTTTGTGAATAAAATAAATGAAATAAAATAAATGAGTGAATTTGGAAGGAACGGGAACATTTTAATTACTTAATGCTTTAGGGGGAGAATTAACAATGGAAAGTTTATAAGCGTTCCCATAGAACTATGATATTTATTTTAAAAGTAAATGAGTAAAATGTTAAGATTTGAATGAATATTATATTAATGATAGAATTGAATTGGAATGGATTGTTGTTTTAATTATATTATATATTTATAATTTTTTCTTTTTTCAAAATACAGTGTGTAGCTTTAGAATGTACCAAGCAGAATCCGAATGGAAGTTATGTATTATATTAAGTGTTATATTTTAGGGGAAAGATATAAAGGAGTCATACTCCAATCAGTGATTACAGGAGAAATTTTGTTTAATGAGAAAAGATAGTAGACGGTTGAAACAGGACAGACAAAAAATATAAGTATAATGATCTGAATTGAGATGAAATAAATAAAATAAAATTAAGAAAGTGAAAAGAGGGGAGAAGCTATATAGAAAATGAAAAATAGTAATAAGATATAGAATGGAATATAAAAATGAGCATCAACTTGAATTTGGGTCTGTATGAAGAGATGTAACCCGGGATTATGCTGCTTTCAAAAAGATGTTTTATGTTTTTATGTTTTATGTTTTGTTTATTTATGTTTGTTCTTAAAAATTAATAAAATTTTCAAAAAAATATATATTAAAGATTATTGTCACAGGATATAAGCTGTTTCAAGTAAAGCTGCCTTTTGCAATTGACTGACGGTGATTTTGTCAATGCTGATGGTGTCCAAGTAGTGTTGCACCTGAGGTGCAATTGTCATTACTGTACTACCTTTGCTTTCTTAGTATTATTATGGTTGTTTGTACAGTTAGCTAAATGTTTAGATTGGATCTGGCATTTCTAACTACTTGTTCATTTCTTTCCAAGCACTTGGAATAGGCAGTTGTTGTTTAATGCATTGTCTACTATGGTCAGTCATACAGATATCCAGCAGGTTAGACTGGATTTGGCATTTTTATCCACCTATCAAGTCTTTCCCATGGACCTGAGATAGGCAGATGTTGATGTTTGATGATGTAAAAGGTATCATTGCAGGATATACAATAAGCTGCATTTTGCAATTGACTGGTGGTGATCAGAATGGAACAGTTAAAAACTTTAGAGATTGATTAACATAAATGAATCATTTAACTTGAAATTTTGTATGTTTGTGTTATTATTATGGTTGGTCACACAGTAATTATTGTTGTTATTACTAATATTTTGGCAAACTTATTTTTCTGAAGGAATAAGATCTGAACTCAAGGTTCTCCATTAAGTATTGGCAGGAAGAGAAGGACCAACATTTGGCATTCCAAGTCATCAACTAACCAATTCCTTAAGTGCTGTATTCTATCAGATATCAAAGATACCAAAGAATTTTGCCTACAAATTGTACTATTTTACTTAACTCCTTTCCCCCAAAAAAGCGTGACTGAAAGAATCAGAAAAATTATTGAAATTAGCAACTCCAGGATACTCTTGCCTGTCTCCTTATATAGAGAGTTCTGGATGAAACATAATCAGTTTGCATATATAATTTTCATAGAGCATTGAATCTTGAAATTACTAAGGGAAATTTCAGTCAGCCAATTATACTGGTATTTATTTTTTCTGACTATCATGACAAAAAATTGTAATTGGTGCCTCATCATATGGAAGGTATCTAAACAAGAATTATTTAAAGGCTAACTTTTCTGAGCTTTCAGTAATTATTAAATCCACTTAGCAATTCTTACTGTGCTTTGTTTGCTGAGTTTGCATAGCTATTAAGCTTTCTAAAACCTTTCATTTTCCTTTTGTAGATGTAAATATGAAAGCTGTAAAAATACCAGTCATTCTTTCAGTCAGCATTATAAAAACTTCTTTGGGAGAAATAATAGCATCCCAATGTTTCCTGCTGTTATCTGAATATTTCTATGTTCTCTGTTTTTTGCACATTTTGTTTCCAAACTATTTGTAGGGCTCTTTTCATGACCTCACTGTATATTTGAGATCTTCTAAAGTATTCTATCTGGAGACTATTAAAAACCTTTCAAAACCTTTATCTTTCTAAGTATTTCATGGTAGATTTGGAGACACACTTCAAATCATTTTCTCAAGAAATATCCCAAAAAAATTCAACTACAAGTGCTGAGAAGCTGCAAGAAATGTTGCTGATTACAAGTAGTATTGTCCTGATAATATTATGGATTACAGCATGATTTCAAATGCTCAATTTTTCATGATTTTCAAGAAAATTCCTTCTCTCTATGGAAGTGTGAAAATGCACATGAAATCCTTACACATATCAAATGACCAACAAGCTATTTTATTATGATAATTACACCAATCCCTAAGAAAATTATATATAACATTGTTTTGACTCCAAAATAAAAATTGTTCACTCTAATGTCTAACCTTTTCACGACTTTAACTATAATAACATATTTATTATAAAATACTTGATATATAATTGTGTTTGAGGGTGGGAGTAGTGTCTATAGCTGGTTTAAATAAAGGAAGACACGTTTATGTATTTGAAGAATTTCGTATAGTTAAATCTAATGAGAATTTCAGAAACGATGTTTGAGTTTTATTTTTTCTTTCTAAAGTCTACGTAGATTCTTTCTTTTTTCTTTGGGTTCTCAAACAATGCTGTGTGAAATAAAAGAGACTGAGTGATAACTAGATTGTTAATTCCACATGGCTCCAAATTATTGTAATAATTATTATTAAGAATAAATATATGAGAGATTTTCTACTGAACAAATTTTTAGAAATCAATAATTAATTATCCAACCCAATCTAAAAAGACAATCTCAAATATGTATAGTATATGTTATTGGAACAGCAAGTAAGCAACATCTACTAAAAGAAGTAAAAATTATGGAAATCAGAGATCTTTTAATTTCTAAACAAGAACTACAGTGGTGATGTTACAGATTTGGTACTTAATTTCAATAGGACTATAAAAAATATCTCATGACTACTCATCAAAATGTCAGAAGGATTGTCAACAGAAGAGAACATATGTGGTAGACTATTGAAATGTAAAAAGAAATGTAAGAATCAAAGAAATAAAAATTATATTAAAAGTAGAATGTATTTCAGATTTTCAAGGCAGATAATGGAATGGAACAAGGAATTTTTATATTTTTATTTCTGGCAGCTAGAGTAATCTTGCTCAGCAGTAGAAGTTCCTAAGTTATTTGGATACTACATACTAAGGTATGATAAATTACTATTTTTGAAAAAAAATTGAACGTTAAGGTCATAGATGGATAAATCATATTTTTACTAGCCCTGGAAAGACTGTATAAGAACAACAGCACTAATTTTTGGAAAGCTTATGATCTACAAAACTCTGAATGAATATCTTGATTTATATACTGTTTTTGGAAATCCATACCAATTATTGTCAAATAACAAGGAGTCAATGTAAAAAAAGTTTTAAACAGATAAAGGGATTGGTTATTTTGAAATATTATTTTTTGAGGAAATTGCTTTTGAACATGGAATGAAATTAGACAAACTAATTGGACCTTTGTAGAGATTTTTTTTGTTTACTATTAAAAAGTGAGGATATTTGCTGGGTTTTACAAAAAAAAGATAAAGAAAATATAAAATAGTCTATGTTGCTGTCTTTAACTACAGAGTGCTACATGAGATACAACTCCTAAGGGCACTAAAAGACCAAGTGGGTGGGGGAAAGGGGACAGAAACTTGCCTTTTATTTTTTCCTTTCTTGACACACTTTGATTCTGGATTATGACAATCTTCAGAAAAGCACCAAGAATGGAGGGAAGGAGACGATTGCTTCAGTAATGCAGAGAGACAACTTGGTTTTGATTTGGAAGATCCTTTAAAGGAAATATTAATGCACACATTAAAAGAATTTGGTACATTAACGTATTCCAAGAATAATAAATGGAAGTTGAATACACACACACATGAAAATAGAAAATTAAACATAGGTGATTAATAAACAGGTTTTAAGATTGAGAAGAAGATAAAATATGTTGTCACTATGACAAATATGAATTGTATGTTATTTCAAAATAACTACAGTATTTTAAGATATGGTAAGGTGGGAGAAACTACAGCTGTCATTACTGAAGAAAATTTTCATGATGAAAATGAATGTCTAGAATGGTATTTTTGGATACCAGGATGCTGTGTTAGTTTTGACAACTGATGCATCATTTAAAGAATGTCAGAAGAATATATGTAAATTGTGTGTCAGGAGAAAAAAATATAGATAAATACAAGATGGAAAGAAATAGGAAGATTGGATTTACCTGATTTGAAATTACATTTGCAGCATGCTCTGTTTTGCTTCAAAGAAAGAGAGGGCATGAGCTGAGATTTGGGTAGCATGATATTTCTAGTACAATAAAATAAAAGTTAATGTGGATTTTAAAAATGCATATTGAGAATATGGAATAAATATAAACTTCCTGAAAACATTCTGGTGAGAACAGGTGGAAGAGGGATATAGCTGTCAATAGTTTACTTATAATATTATACTTATACTATTAGAAAGATTTAAAATAGACAAAATAATTTATGGCTTTGAACATTGTAAGAGTTTGAAACAGAAATATGTATAAATTATGAATTTATAATTGCTAAAATGTATAAATTTACATAAAAATTGAAACAAAAACAAGTAAAATAATATTATAACAGATTGGCTACAGAATTTGGTTATAATATAGAAATAAAACAAAAGGAAAATATGCAATTGAAAAGATTTACACTATATTATAATCTAAAATAGATTTTTTATAAAATGATGTGTGGTTGGTAAATTTTACTAGACTATTATCTACAATGTATAAGGCAAATTTATCTTGGAAATGTAAACTACAAGAAGCTAGAAAATTCTGGATTCAAATGCATCCACTGATTGAAAAGATTTTAAAGATTCATATACAATTAAGACCAGAGGTTTCCTTTTTGAATTAATGGACAAAAAGTTGAAAAAATCTCATTGAAGTTTATTTTTGTATGGAATAACTGCAGCTGATTATTATATACGCAGAGATGAAAAGATTTAGTCCTATTCACTGTGGATAAATAGTGGCTGAAGCTGATATAACTTGCTGAGATACTAAATTAACTTATTATCATAGACTATATCTGTTCTGTCTCACCTGTGACCATGAGGTGAGAGTCCAAGTTTTCAAAGGAATACAAACAAACAGACAGGACCAGGAATAACAGAGTTAACTTCCTTTGACTGGAGGAATCCTTGGCAGTCTTCCAGAAGCTGCCTGCCAAGTCCGATAACAAACAAAACCGTAAATCAAGAAGCAAATGCCACACGGAGACAGTTTGTCCAAGCTACTATCACAATTAAACAAATTGTCCCAAACAGAGATTCAGAGCTAACACGCCCTCTTTTATGTCCTGAGGGGCGTGTCCGTCTCTCAAATCAGTTCCTGATTTGACATTTCCTTTTACATTGAATTTCACGCTTCTGCCTGCATCTTTGTCTTGCATCCAACCAGCATTCCCTGGCTTGATCCTCAGCCAAGGACTCCGGCATGCTCTCCTGATTATCTGCCGACACCTGAGGTACAACCAGGGAGGAAGGTCCCAGGGAGGGAGATGATGATTCCGAAACTTCCAGCAAGGCAGGTTCAAAACTCAAGGCCAAATCCTCCTCTTCCCCATTACTCGAGTCTGCGTCTTCCAACAGAGCAGGCTCAACCCTCCGAGTCACAACATATATCTATGTTTTTTGTTGATTGGGACTCTCCTATGTACTTTGATGCTCCCTTATGAGATACATGAAAATGTACATGATTTATAGTTTTGATTATTATATCTAATAAATTATAGGAAGAAGGGGGTAATGTAACCATGGAGTAAGAAGTAAATTTATAATTATATTTAGAACTACTGTAAAGAAGATTTAAAAGTATTTTTTGTAACATTTTTTCCTATATTTTCATATACGTTGCTCAAAAAAATAAAGGGAACACTTAAAAAACACAATGTAACTCCAAGTCAATCACACTTCTGTGAAATCAAACTGTCCATTTAGGTAGCAACACTGATTGACAATCAATTTTACATGCTGTTGTGCAAATGGAATAGACAACAGGTGAAAAGCATAGGCAGTTAGCAAGACATCCCCAATAAAGGAATGGTTCTGCAGGTGGTGACCACAGACCACTTCTCAGTTCCTATGCTTTCTGGCTGATGGTTTGGTCACTTTTGAATGCTGGCGGTACTTTCACTCTAGTGGTAGCATGAGACGGAGTCTACAACCCACACAAGTGGCTCAGGTAGTGCAGCTCATCCAGGATGGCACATCAATGCGATCTGTGGCAAGAAGGTTTGTTATGTCTGTCAGTGTAGTGTCCAGAGCATGGAGGAACTACCAGGAGACAGGCCAGTACATCAGGAGATGTGGAGGAGGCCGTAGCATCAGCCCAGCATCAGCCCAGCATTAGGACGGCTACATCCATCTTTGTGCAAGGAGGGACAGGAGGAGCACTGCCAGAGCCCTGCAAAATGACCTCCAGCAGGCCACAAATGTGCATGTGGCTGCTCAAACGGTCAGAAACAGAGTCCATGAGGGTGGTATGAGGGCCCAACGTCATAGGTGGAGGTTGTGCTTACAGCCCAACACCGTGCAGGACATTTGGCATTTGCCAGAGAACACCAAGATTGGCAAATTCGCCACTAGCGCCCTCTGCTCTTCAGAGATGAAAGCAGGTTCACACTGAGCACATGTGACAGACGTGACAGGGTCTGGAGATGCCATGGAGAACATTCTGCTGCCTGCAACATCCTCCAGCATGACCAGTTTGGCAGTGGATCAGTAATGGTGTGGGGCAACATTTCTTTAGGGGGCTGCACAGCCCTCCACATGCTCGCCAGAGGTAGCCTGACTGCCATTAGGTACTGAGATGAGATCCTCAGGCCCCTTGTGAGACCATATGCTGGTGCAGTTGGCCCTGGGTTCCTTCTAATGCACGACAATGCTAGACCTCATATGGCTGGAGTGTGTCAGCAGTTCCTGCAAGACAAAGGCATTGATGCTATGGACTGGCCCACCCATTCCCCAGATCTGAATCCAATTGAGCACATCTGGGACATCATGTCTCGCTCCATCCACCAACGCCACATTGCACCACAGACTGTCCAGGAATTGGGGGATGCTTTAGTCCAGGTGTGGGAGGAGATCCCTCAGGAGACCACCCGCCACCTCATCAGGAGCATGCCCAGGCATTGTAGGGAGGTCATACACACATGTGGAGGCCACACACACTACTGGGCCTCATTTTGACTTGTTTTAAGGACATTAAATCAAAGTTGGATCAGCCTGTAGTGTTTTTTTCCACTTTAATTTTGAGTGTAACTCTAAATCCAGACCTCCATGGGTTGCTAAATTTGATTTCCATTAATAATTTTTGTGTGATTTTGTTGTCAGCACATTCAGCTATGTAATGAACAAAGTATTTAATAAGAATATTTCATTCATTCAGATCTAGGATGTCTTATTTTTATGTTCCCTTTATTTTTTTTTTTTTGTTTCTTGCACTTTTAGTTTTATTTTTGATTTCTTTCTTTTTCTTAGTTTATATTGGTTTGTATTAGTCTTTATCTTCCTTTTAAAAACCTTTAAAGTTATATTTTTAAGATATAACTTTAGTAAAAGTAATATTTTTTAAAAAGAAGTCATAGTCTTTAAATCAGATTTCAAATTATCCATCTATACCTGAATCAAATCAGAATTCATGTAGCACATGTTCTGCCTTTATCATTTTTCTTGGAATACTGATCTGCTAACCATCGCTGATAAAAGGTTTGAACTTCTTGAATTGCACAGTCCATACAGTTACAAAAATCAAAGTTATTTCTGTTCATCTTGTACTAAAAGAAAGGACGTTTTTTAAAGTGGGAATGCAATATGAGTGCTATAGTTATCTAAAGGAATAGAATTGGATGACTTATTGAAAGAACTGATGGTACCACTGGAATATTCATGACTAACAGCTATTGTCCTTGACTGTACCTGCTAAATACTAATGAGCATAATTAAAGACCGCTAAAGGCAGAGAAAAAATAGTTCTACAAATATGTAAAACAAAATTAACATTTGACGTTCAGTTTGCCTTCGAAATGTTTCAACACTGTTAAAAGAGAAGTTCAAAATATTTCTTCTGCACTAATAATGCTTAGGAAACTTTTACCCCAAACATATTTACTCACATAATTTAAAAGATATGTGATAAAATTGCTTCTTCAGAATTAATTGATAGATAACTTGTAATGTTTCATTTCTAGAACTTATTAACCTGAATACTGAATGGCTAGTATCATCATAAATGGATGGTGATTAAGTCAACCTTTTGTAAATTTTACTATTAGTAAAAGGCTTTGTTCTTAGCTTTTCTTTTCATTTTTCATTTCCAATTCACAATTAAAAAATATCAGACTGTAAAAAATATTATGTAGTAATTACGGGTTTTTTCAAGTATTACAATGAGTTTGATGTTATTTTTCTTCAGTTTTTTTTCCTAATTATGTAATCTTTTCAATCAGCTAAGATTTCCTCAGCTAAGATGCAAGCAGCTAATTAGAATTAGCTTTGTTGGAGGTAATGTGGTGACAATTAATCAATATAGCAAGGGGGAAAAGAACCTATTATAAAAAAACCCAAACCTAAACTGTTCTGTTATCTGAGATAAATAAATTTGGTTCCATTAATTTGTCTGTTATTGGTAGAATTATATGGTATACTTATACCAATTGTAAATATATAAAGATTTATAACATTCTGTATAGGTGTAAATAATTTCAGAAACATCTGGTTGGTGAATGCAATTATTAGAAGAAACAACAGCATAACTTAGATGAGTGAAATACTTATGAGGTGTTTATCAGATTCATTCTGTATAATCATGTCTTAACTACTACAACTATCACAATGGTTAGTTGTGAAAGTTTTAAAATGTCATCTAAATATCTCTAGATTGACCGTGTAGTAAAATTACATTACTTGAAGACATTTTAAAGACATCCACGTCATACAATACCACCCTATCATCACTACCATCAAGTATTCTTTGGGATTTGATACCCTGCTTATATGTCTGTGGAGATTCTTATTCATCCTAGTCATTGTTGGTCTCAAAGGTGGTTTTTTTCAAAAGGCAACTGGACTGTGTTTTTTTTTTCTTGACATTTTGCTTTTTGGATGAGAAATGAAATGTTTTCTTCATCTTCCTCAAGGAAAAAACAGTCCAGTTGCCTTTTGAAAAAAGTATCTTTGAGACATCCTGCCTATAGTATACTTAGAATAAATAGTTTTTTCAAGAAAGCGTTTAGGTCAATACATTTTTTATACATTTCTTTCTTTCTTTTTTCCTGTGCTTTGTTTTCATGTAATTCTTTGTGAAAGCAAATTCGTTATAATCTTATGTTATTTATGTTTTTGTTGTTACCCTTAAATACTAATTAAGTACTGATAGTATGAATATGGATCTTAGAAATCATAATAACACTTTATAAACCTTTGAAAAGACATGCTGCTTTTTTCCTAGAACTGGTTTACTTGATAAGAGCAATTTCATAGACTCAGAAGCTAACAGCAAAATAAAGTGACTATTTTAGCTGGTTTGGTCCCCACCTTTGCTCTTTATCTACGAAGAGTGAAAGACCCATATGAGACATTTGCCTCATTGAAGCAGACCAAAATTCCTGTGGGCAACTTTATAACTTTTTTTAATTTTAAAGTAAGTAAAACTTGTTATCTTCTTGGATTTTAAAAAGCTCAGGGAAGAAAATATTTCTTCTAAGCAATTTCCTTAAATCTACTGTTATATACTGACAGAACTTCCTAAATTTAAGATTATATATGGGATAGGAGGGTGCCTTGACATGGAAAATCAATTAAATGAGATTACTCATTTTGTAATACTGGACACAGAGTTTTCCATTAAAGGAGCTCCTTACATTTGTATATATTATATGCTGTTTTTATACATTTCTATATTTTGTAAACTAAATTATTACAAAGAAAGTAAACCCATCATGCTCTCTCTGTCTCTCTCTCTCTCTCTCTTTGAATTATCTATGGTACAAAAGATAAAAATCTACCTCTCAACCACATTTTCACAAAAAATCATTCTCTTAGATGCATTTTTCTTATCCTCAGTCCTTTTCACTTCATAATTACATCAAACATAATTTTTCATTCTTCTCAGCAGCATTATTCCAGATACTTTTATGATATAGTAACCTAATTCTTTTCATTTAGTCACAAGCAGTTTTCATGCCTTCTTTTATTATGTCCACTTTCCCTTCATTATTTATTTCTCTTTATATATTTATCATTTGCTTCCCACAAGATCTGACTATTTTTAGTCAGAACTATGCCAGAGCATAGAAAAATGTTTGGAAGATGTGGAAAAACTTGTCCCATAGAATCAACAGGAGTCAGACACAACTGAATGGTTCATCATCATCATCATCATCATCATCATCATCATCATCCTTATAGTTTCATAAAACGTATCTATTTTTTTATTTCCTCTCATTGATAATTAAAATTCGTCACCATTTACCAATTTACATTCTAAATCATCTGCCATGGTAATCACCAGAGAAATATTGATTTTTACCACACATCATTCCATTGATCAAGTAATGCTTTTGCATAATGCTTTACTGTAATTTAGAAAAGTAATATACTGACTTAACCAATATTAACTGTGCTCAAACAAGAGGCATAATGTCATCTAACAGTAAAAATAAGAATGGCTTCATTTTAGTACATTTTAGTTAGTTTGACAGCATCATAAAAGTTAATTTTACTTCAAGTAATTCTGTACAAACAAGGATCCCTAATACTGTATAAAGTTATCTTGTAAATCAATATATAGTTGCCAACATCCCATTCACTTGGCACAGTCAAGATAGAGTACTGTGTCAGTATTAACTCCAATTCTGTATTCATAATTCACAGTATAATCCATTATTTGATAGTACAATTTATCAGTAATACACAATACAGTTCTCATGTTTGTCGTCAATAAAGTAAGTTTAACTGAGTTCAGATGGATATTACTTCCAAACTACATTGCTGAATATTGACTTTGATATGAATTAGCATTAAAACTGAGTGAAGTTGAATTTATCCTGGTAGAAAAGAGAGACTATTGAATTGAACTGAAAATTGTATAATACTTGTACTTCCCACTGATATGACTTTTAATTTATTTTTGTATTAAAATACTGATTTTGTATTTAAAGTCTTTCAAAGCTTCCAGCTGCTATATCTGACAGACTGTTCAGTTTTATTAATGTCTGGTCATATGTTGTGATCTTCTATAAAAGTTCCTCTAGGTCTATAATTTTTGAGAGAAGGAAAGAAGGTAAGTGATACAAAAAGAAAATATGGCAATTGTGATAAGTCTTCTAACTGACCTTTTTAAACCTAAATATTTTTCTTCATTTTTTTTTTTTTGTAAACAGAAATATAACTATAGACTGGTAGAAAAAAGAATTAAATATAATGAAATATGCATTAAAATTCTCCATTTGTATAATAGTATAAACAACTTATTACTGTAGTATTCATTGTGAGACTAAATGTTCGACCTTCCTTTGATCTTAAAACAATAAAGCATAAGTGAATTCTTACAGAATTACATAAATATTATAAGCCTAACGGAGAAAAAAGACAACGCACACAAAGTACTGTTTTTGATACAGCCAGTTGTAATTTTTCTAGCATACTAGAATTTCAGAACCCCTCCAACTCATTCTAACATGAGTTCCCCTGCCAAACTTTTCTGTGCTTGTGGCCTTCTAATTAGAAAAAGGGCTACCTTTGCAGCTGGACTGTTCTATGAGAAGTAGATGAGGAATTTGTTTAAACGTAGCTTTTCATAATGTTCATGATCATATGGAAAATTTAAGTCATTCTGGATCACTAGAGTAAGTGGTTGCTGGAGAATACAGTGATTAATTACTGGATTTTAAATAAATAAGAAAATTGAAGTAGGAAACAGTTCATGTAATCATGTAATTATTAACTTTTATGCTAATATCTAATCTTATATGAACTTGAATATAATTATAAATAAACACTAGCTTATAGTATAAATATCCTTTCTTATTGTGTAAAAACCAATTATTCATTATGTTAAAGGGATAAAATTAGAATACAAAATATTCACTGGAAGCACTTGAAAAATAAAAAAATAATTTTATAAAATGTTATAGTGAGTCAGGTCATTCACATCTGATAACATGTTGGAATATATATATATATATATATATACACACACACACACACACAC